>JAULBS010076699.1:0-20076 GCA_032355785.1 Symmetromphalus regularis
CCATGCCTCAACTGAGATTTGATCTCAGTACCTACCAGCCTCGAATCCGATAGCTTAACCACTGCGCCACGGAGGCCAGTGTTCATTTGGAATATCTCAACCGATTAAAAATTGTATCCGAGGATATCCAAGTACACTAAACATGAATTTAATTGCATTTTTGTAAAGATCCCTGAAAAAGGATTTTGCTTTAATAATAATAAAAAAGAATGTTAATAATTGTTATGTTTAGGGTATGTTAATTTTGCAATGCAAAAGTGGCAGTATTAGTAATTTTTAAATATTAAATGAAAATAAAACCTTATGTTCAAGGCATGTGGCTTTGCTTTTTTTTTGTAAAATGTATTTTGATTTAGCATTTTTATCATACAACAGGATGGCCAAAAACACGTAAGAGTTTTCATTATGGATATTGTAAGTCACAGATTGTAAGTAGGACTACATGTATGGAGCATACTAAATGACATTCCGTGTGATACTGTTTATATTTGATTTTCACTGATATGCCAATAATCAGGGTAAACAAAAGTAATGAAGGCTATATCATAGTTGCCAACCTGTATTATTTTTTCATATTTATGATTTTGAATAACCAGTAGGAAAATACATTTTTCAAAAGGTTTTCCTGTCCTGTTCCCGATCCATGCAACCAAAATGGCATCGACAAACACATCACACGAAAGGCAAAAAGAAATTCCAACAATGCTTTGTGCTGAAATACATGTACAAAGAGCTGTTTTAATTTATTAATTCTTCTCGCCTAGGAGTTCTGTACACATTTTGTACTGTTCACATTCTGTTCCGTACACAGAAGCGATATTAACCTAAACTTCATCATCAGAGGGCTATACCCCATGACCCCACCTATCAGGAGAGGTGGCACCCCCACCTTTATTACTAATTCTGATTCTCGGAGGTTGGAAGCTATGCTATAGACATTTAAATTGGAATTCTTGTATTTTAAAAATTAAATCCGCTTTTTAAAAATGCTTCTTTCTGTTACAGTCTTTTTTATATCTTTTTTTCTTTTCTGATTATTTTTGAATGTGAATTCAACTATTTGTTTGATTTCTACATTATTAAGAAATATTTAAATTACAAATATTACAAATCCAGTATTTGAATGACAGTATTTTGATGTTGATATATATTCGTTAACCATGCACTAATGTTTTGGGGATGTTTAAAAAAACTGTGAGTCAGTCGTAATGATCCTTATACATGTACTTCTTTCTTTTTTTCATATTTTATTGCTTTGACGTGATCTACTGAACTAATAATAACAATGAAATTTCACATATTCTGACCATGTTGCGCACAGCAGTTCATCTGTTAAGATGTCTTGCTTAAAATAGTTTCTTCGATATTAAAACATTCTTTAACATTAATTTTCTTTTTACATTGATTCTTAATGTGCTATAAATTATACCATACTTTCAAAACACTGTTGTCACAGATCATGTCTGTTGAAACTGGATGAATAATTGTTTCATTTGCCTGTTATTCATGCAAGTCTAGTTTGATATGAAATATTTATTTTTTCATTAGAACATTATTTACAGTATATTTTGTAGATGGATTTCACATTAACTTTATATTGACGATAAACAATTTTGAATTTTGATTTAGACAACATATATATCAAGGCACAAAATAATGTTTTTCACTTACACGTAACTAGCAAATTGCTAACCAGTGTTAAAAATGGTAAATTTTGGTAAAATGTGCAACAATAATTTCCAACAATACGCGGGCTACTTCTAGCAAGCTTTGTGAGAGTACATTAATGAACATTAACTGTGCAGTGTCATCAATTCAGGGAATATACATCAGAATATGTGTGTGAGATGCTTTGACATTGACAGATGTGTATCAGGTAGCATTGGTTCAGAGAAAAAGTGGTGTTTCACATTTTGCTTTGAACAGATAATTTTGACTCGCATTTCAGGTTTTTTCCATCGCATATTGCGATGTGACACTGGTTATTTAGTGCCTTGTATAACATGTAATGTAAATTTATGATGTTAAGATTTTTTTACAGAATTTCTGTTGCAGGTGTTGAGTCGATCTTGCAAAGGACAGTGGGGCTGAGTCTGTCCCTTTAAAAAAAAAATTTGCTTTCTGTTTTTTTTACTGATGTTAAAGAGATTTATCATTCTGAAAAAAAAAATCCAGATTCTTTACTAGCTTTTGAAATTCTTGCATCTAATTTGTACAGTTTCAGAAATAATAAGAAATTTCAGATGCTTTGAAATGAATTATGTTTTACAAATTAATATTAAGTTAAAAATTAAAAAATAATATTTCCATTCATGTTGACTAAGGATTATTTTTATATACTTGTTAAAAACAAAATGGAGAGTAGTTAGGGTGGGTGTTAAACCTTTCTTTAACATTACAGATTAAGAAATAAACTTAAGCAAAATGTTTTACATGTATGTATTATTAAAAAATAAAACTCATGTACATGTAGCTATCAAATGTTCATAGTTGTCAAGGTTATTGGAAAAACAGAACTTGTGTTTTGTGTCACCTGTCCAAAACGTGTGTGGGACTAGTTAAGATCAATCCAGTGATAGGACAATATTGAGACAATGCTCGCAACTGAAACAAGCTGATTTTACACAAAAGATGTTGATTTTCACCAAAAATTAATAAAACAAATATCCGACATAATGACCAACAAATTTAATTTTGTGATGGTGAAATGTTTGAAAATGAAAAATTCATACTGGACAATGTCCATGACTGACAGCTTATTTACAAGCCTGTACATGAGAAACGTGCCTTACCATCTGGATGATTCTATTTGTAGATTCTTGAAGCGATTGACAAACCTGATCCTCAGATCTTGGAGCAGCCCGATCTGTGTCCTAAAGATTACTACATTCTCATGAAGAAATGCTGGGAACATGAGCCAGAAGACAGGCCAATGTTCAGTCAGATCTTCCTACGATTACAACAGGTTTGTACTCTGATAGAATTTATTCTAAAGATTACTACATTCTCATGAAGAAATGCTGGGAACATGAGCCATAAGACAGGCCAATGTTCAGTCAGATCTTCCTACGATTACCACAGGTTTGTACGTAATGAAGAAATTCTGATAGTCAAACCTTCCTACGATTACAACAGGTTTGTACTCTGATAGAATTTATTCTAAAGATTACTTCATTCTCATGAAGAAATGCTGGGAACATGAGCCAGAAACCTTACTACGATTACCACAGGTTTGTACGTAATAAAGAAATTCTGATAGTCAAACCTTTCTACGATTACCACAGGTTTGTATGTAATGAATAAATTCTGATAGTCAAACCTTTCTGCGATTACCACAGATTTGTATGTAATGAAGAAATTCTGACAGTCAAACCTTTCTACGATTTCCACAGGTTTGTATGTGATGAAGAATATAAGACTCTTTTATATTGGGTGGTGGTGGATAGGGAAATCCCACCCGAGGGGCATACACACACGCATGCACACACTCGCACACACACACACACACGCTCGCACACACACACACACAGTGTATTGTATTTTGCCATGTCTAGCTCTGCTACATGCCAAATTCACAAAGTAAGAATTTTAAAGATAACTGGCAACTTTTATTTTTGTTTGGCAAAATTTCTTATTGATAGCTATTTGAGTTTGTTGAGGCAAGATGTCTTCTGTGATTCTATTGAGTTCTCTCTTTTCCAGATCAGACCAGTTCTGCTCAAAGCTGTGAAGAGCTATCCTGGCGTGACCTTGGAGAAAGGTCATCTATACTACAAATCCTATGATATCATTGTAACATTGGATAAGAGGTATACACAATTTTTTATGTTCACATTAACCTTGTTAAAATCCAAGGATAGCAATGTCAGGGGTGAGAATGATTCATGGAAATCTGCATTTTGGGGGACCAAATTGGTCACTTTTATTAATGTAAATCAGGAAAGATTTTTTTCCAAGGAGGGTGAGGTATGTGTTTGCATGTTTGTAATTAGGTCACTAATTTAATTTCATTGATATAACAAATTTTTGCTTCGGTTTCATGAGAAAATTCTCACACAGTCGCCTTCGTACAGTGCAACAGGAAGAAAGTATTTTGGTATTTTTCTATTAATTCTGCGTGAAGACTTTGGCAGATTTTGGTGTTCCGATCTCTTATAGCAGTTGACTGATTCTGATTGTGGGCATATTCGAAAGCATGTTATTCTAATGCGTAGAAGTTGCGCCTTCGTGTACATATCTCACAAACATTTCAGCTGATTTTGAAATTTGTCATTCTCACCCCTACAATCTAACACTGAATAAGAGATATAAATTATTTTATATGCTCACATTAACCCTTTGATTACTGAATTATTGTGATTTTTCACATAACATATTGCGTAATGTGTTACACAAAAGGAAATCGGTTATGTGAAAAACCATTTCATAACTCTGTAACTACATGTGTACTGTTAATTTATTTGTGGAATTTTTCCTCTTAGATTAAACACATTCATTTTGATATCATTTCATTGTCTTGTTTCAGCCCCACAGAACCACCGAACCCAGGAATGTGGAAGGGATCTCTGAACAGTGGAAAGTACGGGTTCTTTGACCCCACCAACAGTGTGCCCTTCGTTGAACCCAAGACGAGTCCCCTTTACCTTCCTAAGACAAACCTCACAAGGAAAGGTATGTTTTCAGTTACAAAAAGTAATGTTGGTTTTATTTAACGACGCCTCTAGAGCACATCAATTTTTATGTTATCATCGGCTATTAGACGTCAAACATATGGTCATTTTGACATATTTCTTTAGAGGAAACCCACTGCCGTCACATAGGCTACTCTCTGATAAGCAGCAACGCTCTTTTATATGCACTTTGCCACAGACAGGACAAAGACAGTTGTGGACCACTGGTTGGAACAGAAAATAAACCAAACTGCAAATGGGTCTACTGAGAAGGATCGATCCGATGACCGACTGCTTCACAGATGGACACACTATTGCTGGAGTTTAATCCCACTGCCTGTTTTGAGTTACAAACTATCACACTTTCAGAACTTTGATCATTAAAAAGCAGTGGTCCACAACTGGTTTATCAAAGGCCATGGTATGTGCTGTCCTGTCTGGGATGGTGCATATAAAAGACCCCTTGCTGCTTATCCGAAGGAGTAGCCTATGTGTGGCAGCGGGTTTCTTCTAAAGACATATGTCACAATAGCCGATGATGAGATAAAAATAATGTGCTCTAGAGACGTCGTTAAATAAAACAAACTTTAATTTTGTTGATCATTAAAAAGAAGGAAAGGATTGTTTGGTTAATGACACCCCAGCACATTGGATTATTCCGCATCTACTAGTTCTCTCATTTCTTCAAGGAATGCTGACGTCTACAAAGCAGCATATAAAATGGATTAATGTTTTTTCAGGAATAAGAATGGTGCAATAAAATGTTTAATACATACATGGATTTAGGATTGATGAACATTACAAACACAGATTCTTTCTCACATGCATGAATAAGACTGATAAGTGAGAAAGCTGTGTGATTTGGGTTGTAACATAGGACCCGAACAATAACAAAGTGAAAACTATTATTGCGTATATCAGAAAGATTAATTTCAGCATTGTTTATAGTTTTGTTTGTGTTATTAGATGGCTTACCAATCGTTTATGTTCGAGCCTGGACGTTTAGATAGTGATAGTGGATCGGACTTTGAGATTTTATCATCATCAGATGGATATTTTACCATAAATTGGAAGGAAACAGAGACAGGTGTTCATGTGGCTGTTGTAGGCCAATGGACATGGTTGCGTAACTTCGTTCAGAAGACAGTTTTTAAAGTTAGCGATTACACATTTCTGGTTTAATTTGGATTTTTTTTTTATCAGCACAAACTATAATACAAATATAATAATGTTTCCATTCATAGAAATGCGATTTATCGCGAACAAAGACGTAATAACAATTAACTTATTCACTAGAAAGAGCTGCTATTATACACCCATTACGAGTTTCAGACAATACTTGTTCGGGTCTGATGTCATGCTGTACGACTTTATTCTTACAAAAAGAAGTTCCGTTTCTTTCTTTTGTACACGGAAAATGCGTTTTTAAATTGAAAGACATTTTTGTTTAAATTGATATATGTTTTTAACTAGTACCTTGTAAATATATTAATCCATTTTATATGGGACACTGTAGCCTTTAGTATCCTTTTAATGTTATATTTATCTTTATGCAAATTGTTTTGCTTCTGTTAATTTGGACATTAATTAAATGCTTCTTTTTTATGTTTCAGAATCAGGACGGAAATCCGGTCGCAAAATTCGCTCTGACATGATAAGTCGACCTCAGAATGACCTCAGACACACAGGTCATATCGGCTATGATGGGGCTATGTTTGGAGATGTTTCTTTCATTGGGGAAGCATATGAAAAGTTGCCAAATAGAATCACCGGTAATGTGTGCTACTAGTTCATTTTATGTTCATATTTTGTTCATACATTGTATTTTGCTATTTATTGACCATAGCTCATAATGTCATGTTGTCATGTCATCTGTGTATTCACTAATTGTTTTATATTTTGTACAAGAAAGTGCGGAGATGAAAGCGTTGGATCATCGGTCTCATTGATCTCATTTCATAATGTGGTGTTTTATTTTGTACAGGAAAGTGCGGAGATGAAAGTGTTAGATCATCAGTGTCATTGATCTCATTTCATAATGTGGTGTTTATTTTGTACAGGAAAGTGTGGAGATGAAAGAGTTAGATCATCATTGTCATTGATCTCATTTCATAATGTGGTGTTTTATTTTGTACAGGAAAGTGCGGAGATGAAAGTGTTAGATCGTCAGTGTCATTGATCTCATTTCATAATGTGGTGTTTTATTTTGTACAGGAAAGTGCGGAGATGAAAGCGTTAGATCATCAATGTCATTGATCTCATTTCATAATGTGGTGTTTTATTTTGTACAGGAAAGTGCAGAGATGAAAGCGTTAGATCATCAATGTCATTGATATAATTTCATAATGTGGTGTTTTATTTTGTACAGGAAAGTGCGGAGATGAAAGCGTTGGATCATCATTGTCATTGATCTCATTTCATAATGTAGTGTTTTATTTTGTACAGGAAAGTGCGGAGATGAAAGCGTTGGATCGTCAATGTCGTCAATCCCGGGTTATAATGACCATCACGATGGATATGCTGGAACTAATGGTTTCGGTCACTCTTGGTAAGTTTTCAGTAGACCCGTTGCCTTTAATTGAGAAAATTTTATTAATATTGAAAAATCTGAAATATTTAGTATTTTCTGTAAATTGGGATTTTGTTATATACAGTTTAATGATCACCCCACCCCTCCCACCCCCCTACTCACCAAAAACAAATTCCTACAGATTGGACAGCACATACAATACTACTGCCTTTGATAAAACAGTTGTAGACCACTAGTTGGTGCAAGTGGTGTACTCCTACCCTTTGAGTCTTGCAGAACACTCTATCTGGGTTGAAGTTGGTACTGAGATAAAAAAATTCCTAGCCTTGACTGAGATTTGATCTCAGAATATTCCAGCTATGAGTCGGTTGCCCACAAGTTGACGTCACATGGTGTAATATTTATGGATCTTTGTGGTTACGAATAAATTTATGAAAATGTCAGTTCTTTTTGAGTGACCCTGTATTAATTTTAATTTGTGCAGTATTTTTATATAATAGTTCTGTTTTGCTTTTTTGTTCAGGATAAGTCAGGATTCTCTGGACAGCAATGCAATACATGGATCCAACTCGGGCCGACACACACCTCCCTACCAAGATATTGATGATGATTCTCTGTTCAGTGATTTTAAAATTCCTGATCTCAGCGTAAGTCATTCAACCAAACCTCAAAATTGATGACAACAATCCGTAATATAACAACAAAATGTGTTACTTACAAGTACTTCATTTCTGACAGACAATTTTTTTTATTTGTTCGTTAAAACTACGTATGTTAGCACATTTTTCTTTAAAGATCACTAAAATTATAAAAGCTAAATTACACAAATGCCATTCATAATTTAATTTTCCATTGTTTTGACACTCGGTGCCTTCTTCAGAGAATCTTAATTGCATTCTTGATAATAACATATTCCTGTTATTTGTATACTATTCTGAATATATACAAAGAATTTCTTTAATTGCATATGCTTTCTTTTTAATGTTTGGTTAATTGCATAAAAAAATGACGAAACATTAATTTTTTTCTTCTATGGTACCAAATTTTAAAATTAAATATTCACAAAATGTCCACAAAGTAAGTGTAACCATATACTATTTTTGCATCTTTTATGGTATTCATGTTATATTGTCAAAGAATTCTTTACTATATTGGATATTTCAAATTTTTGTGATCACTGTTTGATAAATGTACTTCGATTTCATACCAGATAGTACAATAATAGTGACATGATTTTAAATGGGCATTTCTGATAAAGGAATAATCCTTTTAATTGCATAAAATATTTGGGCAATTCTGAGGATTCTACTGTATCTAAACAAATCCAAGTCACATCCATTTTCTTTGAAGAAATATTACTAATATTTAACTACTATTTCAGGATTCTCTTGATTTCGGACCCTCCTTCATGGATGAAGTTCTGAAAGCGTTGGACGAGAAGGAGAAGAAAATGGAAAGCAAGCAGGACAAGACTCCAACAAACTGTGAGACAAATGGTTTCGAGGAATCGTTTCCATCGTCAGAACGACGATCACAGTCACCAGGTGACGCGGAAACAAAGACGACACTTCCTCCCCTACCCATGAATCCACCCCGGGTGGTAAGAAAATAATCTTTATAGACAGTGTACCAAAAAATAAAAAACTATGTATGGTTTTCATTTTCTGTTGGTTCAGTATTATTTCTAAGAGGTTCTTAATTAATTTCTGTGTGTCTATAATGGTTCAGTGGAGTGACCACTGATGCAATCTCACCACCCATCAATCACTAAATTGCAAATTGTGTTAAAATCATTTGAATTCCACTCATAACTCATTATCTATTTTTGAAAAAAAAACTAATTTTTATAATTGATTTATTTATTATTATATACTGATTATTTTTCCATAGTCTTAGAATATTTTTTCCCCCATAATATTGATTTTTTCCCCCATAATATTTATTATTATTTTGTTTAGTATGTATATTTTATCATTATATTGCACATATTTTATTACTGACATATTTTATTAACGTTACTTTTTTGTGACCCTCCCTACCCCCCTCCCCATAGCTGAAATTTATTTTTGTGCTGTGGATTTTTTAACAAATATTATTGTTATTATTTTTTTAATAATGGAAAACAAAACAATGTTGTTTATCTGACCCCAAAATTATTTTTTTGTGGCCCCTGTACACAGTTTCCTGTGAGAGTTAACATATTTCATAAAAACCACTTCTGACACCAAATAGGTCTAACCAATGATTAAACAGTAAACTAAGTGTCATTAAATAACCATTCCTTTCCTTCAATGCACAGTTAAATCTG
The DNA here is from genome assembly GCA_032355785.1 of Symmetromphalus regularis. Classification (NCBI taxonomy): domain Eukaryota; kingdom Metazoa; phylum Mollusca; class Gastropoda; order Neomphalida; family Neomphalidae; genus Symmetromphalus; species Symmetromphalus regularis. Next base: position 9,509 of record JAULBS010076699.1, read on the forward strand.
TATTTTTTTAGGAGCCGAGGAAGTCGAATCACTCCGAACCAAAGAAGCAGGCCAAAGTAAAACCAATGTCAGCTTCAGAGGCCAAGATGATGGAATCAGCCATCGCTCTTGCCAACGAATTTGCAGAAAAATCAAATCGTAGTAACATGAATTGTGATAGCCCACCAGTATCACCCACAACCAAGTCAGAGCCAGTTCGTAGTGATTCCGAGAGTAGTAGTGACTCCACAAACATTATGTCAAAGTTGAAACTATCTATAAAGAGGAGTCCAAAAACCGAACGGAAAAGGACATTTTCGGACGATTTAGATAACAAACGTGATATAGATGAACAGTTGCCACCGGAGGCACAAGAAGCGTATAATGTTCTTGTGGTTAGAGGGTCAAGAAATGAAAAGGAAAGTTCGCCAAAACGCCTAACGCCAGATCGATCATCTGTGTCCCCGCGAGTTTCGTCAGTATCCAGTGAATCAACAGTTTCGGCTCGTGTAGCTTCATTTTCAAATGACCGGTCTTCAGTTTCGCCTCGATCTTCGTCAGTATCAGACAAATTCTCAGTGTCTAACAGTTTTCCTAATAGCTCAGAAACGGTTAACAGTGCTTCCGAAATGCATTTTAGTTCACCAAAACCCCTCCCCCCTAAACCTGTCCCCCGACCCAGAGTGGAAATCAAGAAGTCTGAAATACCTGTCCCACGTCCTCGTCCCGAGGTGCATCGAGTGGAACCGATCCGACAAGTCAGTATAACGAAAGACGTTCCTAAACAGGACACTAAAGTGGAGAGTAGTATGTTTCTACCACCGTCGATGCCAATAGAGAAAAAAGAAAGTCCGGTGGAGAAGCCGAAAGATCGCGAGGAGTTGAAAAAGACAATTGAGATTGTGCGCGAGGATTCACCGAAAATTGAGGACAAAGTTAGTGAGGACTCTGTTCACTCCTCGTCCTCATCTCGAGCTGAATCGGAAACAAAAGAATCTGATCCAATTGCTTCATCACTGTTTGCCGACGACTTTAGTGAGCCCTCTCCGCGCGAGATCATGTCAAAACTGGCACGTGAAAGCAGAATCCGTCGTACGTTAGACCACCACAGAGGCAAGGGCGACGGCGAGATGCCAGCTAGAAGTCTACGGGAGCCGTCAGGGATTCCCGTTAAAACGATACCTTCTCCGACAAACGAGGAAGAGGAGGTGGATACGAACCCACTCCGGATGCTCCGTGGTGGGGCCATCCCGATACGTGGCGGTTCGGGAGCCGTAGGTACGAACTCAAAGCCTTGTCTTAGATATCCTAAACTAAGCTTTACCCATGTTCAATTACAGCGGCAGGTCAGCGCTCCACAGTGCAACGGGTGGCACGAGGAACCATCTGCTCCTGCTGTTCCACCGAGGACGTACAGCTCCAGCTACAAACCATCTAATCCTGTTCCCCTTCCTCCTAGAAAGCCTCTTCTGTCTAGCACGCTTAACGCTAAACCCAGGGAGAGAAATTTCCCACTGTTAATTAAGGACGATTCACGTCGCATGCCAATCTCGAGACACCTTTCTTGTCCGCCACTTTCAGTTTGTGATTTTGTGCATGATCCGGCCCCAGACCTCCCTCCCCCACCTCCTCCACCTCTCGACAAAGACTTTGAGGCCGACGATGACGATAATGTTTTTCATTCCGATAGCCCACCTAGTAAATCTCCCATAGCTTTATCGCTCGAACGAGACTTGAAGGTTATTCTCCCACTGGGGAAGTTGTGTATTAGTAAAGTTAAGTGCAGCCTTGAACAGCTGGGATTTTATGACCATCGGGACCCGTTTTGGGTTCAAACAGTATTGCTCCCGGAACAAAACGTGTCCGAAAGCTCGGAAGAGATCTCGCCACTTCTGCTTAGTAACTACAAGAACTCTGAGAGTGTCAGCTATGAGGACTTGCTAGATATTGCACTCGATAGGTAATTCATTAATCCTTCTTAATCTTCAACCATATACTCGACAATACTTTCGCTTTCTAGACTCTGTCAGCTTTACGCAAGGGTGGCAGGTTCTGTTATGATGTTAACCGTATCGAAATTCAGTTCATTTTCAATGGATGCTTTGAAAAATCCTTGAATATGAAATGGAGAGTGTGTCAAAATCTGTTTTTTTTTTAATTCCTAATGATTTGTAGTGTTAGTGAATTTTAAAATCATGATTAAAAAAAAAAGTGTTAATTTTTATCTGAATATCAGTTAAAATAAGATTAGTAAAAGTTTTTGCCTGGTCGTAGAATTTGCTGTTAGTCAGTGATTCTGAGTTGTATAATGGGCTAATAATTTGATTAGTTTGTCGGGGAGTATTATTTTGTAATGTGCACCGTGCTAATTTAGATTGCATTTCGATTGTTAGAGTTGTTTTTACTTGATAACTTAATTGCATAGCAGTCAAATTGCATTTGGTTACTCACATAACAGTTATATAACAATTGAGAAGTCCTTAGATGTTTTCCTTGAATGTGCAAGTCATTGTTTCATTATTAGAGCTGTCCTTTAGTATACAAACCATTTTGATATCATTTGAAGTTACTGCTTGATGTGCAAACCATAGTTTCATTATTAGAGCTGTCCTTTGGTATACAAACCATTTTGACATCATTTGAAGCCATTCCTTCATGTGTAAACCATAGTCTCATCATTAGAGCTGTCCTTTAGTATACAAACCATTTTGACATAATTTGAAGCCATTCTTTGATGTGCAAACCACAGTTTCATCATTAGAGCTGTCCTTTGGTATACAAACCATTTTGACATAATTTGAAGCTATTCCTTGATGTGCAAACCATACATTGTAGTTTCATCATTAGAGCTGTCCTTTGGTATCCAAACCATTTTGACATCATTTGAAGTTATTCCTTAATGTGCAAACCATACATTGCAGTTTCATCATTAGAGCTGTCCTTTGGTATACAAACCATTTTGACATCATTAGAAGTTATTCCTTGATGTGCAAACCATACATTGTAGTTTCATCATTAGAGCTGTCCTTTGGTATACAAACCATTTTGACATCATTTGAAGTTATTCCTTGGTGTGCAAATGATAGTGTTATCATTTCCTAATGTTTAACTGTTAATACAAACCATTTCAACATCATTTGAAGCTATACTTTGGCATGCAAATCATAGCTGTTCTTTGATATGAAAACCATAGTATTGTCATTAGAACTAGTAATGTCCAAATTATTCATCATTTGGTCATCAGTCGAGTTTCTTGTTGTTGTAAAAATGCAATAAAGACATCATAATCAATTGCCAATCAAAATATCGCAAAATGCTTTGGGTGTTGGTCGTCTTGTTATCAAGTTTCTGTCTTTCTGGAGCTTGCTTTCTTTACACCAGCTGGACATTTGTTAACCAAAAGCATGCAATTCAAACAAGAAAGAGAGCTGGAGATGGCAAACACCTTTATTCAGCTCATCGTGGATAAATTCATAAAAAGTCGTAATAGAATCTTTCACCAATCGTAACAGTCTGAACATGGTCAATGGAATCCCATCTGTTCATGATGCTGTGAGGTCGACTTCATTCTGTGAGAAGTATAATGATTTAAGGATTGGAACACTGTTCCTAAGTGAGATGCTATGGGAGATTTTGAAGATTAGTGGGATATTGATGAAATGATCTGACTTGTTGGCTGTTACAAGGTATTTTTAGTTAATAGAATATTTTTGAACACAAATAACGTGATATTTATTTGCATTATTCACTTTTGCAAATTAGACATGTTTCTGGTGAGCTTGAAGTATTTCAAAATGAATTTTATTTGAAAGAGTAAATGCGAACCTATATGTAATGTTTTCAGACAAGATTTGAAGGTCTTTAGACTACTTCAGGGTCATTCACATTTATAAACTTTTTCCTGTTTGGACTAAGAGTAGATACTTTCAGACCCTCCCCCCACCCACCCACCCTAAAATTAGTACACATAAAATGTTGATTTTCGCAAGATTTCAATGATCAATTTAATGATTAATTTAAAGTTGTACATTGATGCTTCCCCCACCTTAATCCAAGTATAAGGTTTGTATAAATAAAAAAATTGGATGATTGCAAATAACCCCTTAATTTGGGCGTGCATTCTATTGGAAAATTTTCATTTTATGAATTATTAATAAAGAAAGAAAATGACTATAGCCAGTAAAATATATAAAATATACATTAAGTTTCATATTCTTAAAAAAAACTGTTTTACTAAATCACACAACAAAGAAAAATTATATTACCTGGATTTAATTACATATTTTAATAGTTTAAAAAATTATCTTAAAATCTTTGTTAACATCTTAACAAGTCAGATCTGCTTGGTAAAACAGTTTGATTTAGATGGAGATCTTGCAGATCATTCAGTTCATTCTCATGTTTTAGTTAGTCCAGGGGACAAAATTATGAATACCTACCAAAAGTTTTATTTGTTTAAATTATCTGCACAAGGCAATCCAAAGGATATATAGACAAATTTGGGAGGGTCTACCAAGTGTTATTTGTTTAAACTATCTGCACAAGGCAATCCAAAGGAAGTAGAGCGGGATGTAGCTCAAACAGTAGAATGTCTGCCTGTGCAGCTGTCGGTTATCGGATCGATCCTTCTCAGTGGATCCATTTACAGTTTGGGCTATTTTCCGTTCCAGCCAGTGGTCCACAACTGGTTCATCAAAGGCCTTGGTATGTTCCGTCCTGTCTGTGGGACGGTGCGTATAAAAGACCCCTTGCTGCTTATTGAAAAGAGTAGCCTATATGGCAACAGCAGGTTTCTTCTAAATACATATGACAGAATGACCATATGATTGACGTCCAATAGACGATGATAAGATAAAAATCAATGTGCTCTAGAGGCATAGTATAGACAAAACTGATAGGGCCTTCATTCATGAATCACTGTCAAAACAGCGATACCAGTTGTTTGTCAAAGGTGAGCAACTCCTACCACACTGGTGGCAACTGTCACAAACACAGCCGTTAGCCCTTTCTTGTAGTAAGTATCCAAACATTAGACATGTAAAATGTGTACTCGGATGAAAAGTATGCCTAAAACATGGCCCACCCTCGATTTGTGTAAAATTATATCCATGAATTCGACAACCAATAGGGGAGAAGTAATTAATTTATACATTTTTGAGCGCTTTGAAAGATTCATGAAACATGTAAAATTCTAGCCTCAGTTCTTCAGTTATGCATTTCTACTTTGCTAATTTAATTTTTGTTACCACTTCCATCCCCCTGCAGAAAAATAAATGTATTATACGTTTATTTCTAAAATCCAATTATTCCCAAACTAAAATAAAATGAATAACTTTGAAACAGAGGGGGAAAAAAGGTCTTGAATTTTCTGCAAGATTCTGAAATGGGTGATCAACGTGTGAGAAAAATGAGTAATTTTGATATGGGGGTGGGGGTTTGTTTGTGGGAGTGGGTGGGGATGTTATTAATATAAACTGGCCTGTCTAAATGATGGTTTGGAGTTGGAGTGAGCGAGGTGAGCTGTTTACCAAATGCATGTTTATTGTTCTTTAAAGAATATTTCCACTTGCCTGTTTTTCTTCATACAAGTTAAATTAATCTTGTAAAACACTATTCATATACAAAAACCTAACAAAGTGGAAGTAACTCTTGTAAAATAGCTTGGTTATGTTTACCTTTTGTTTGCATGAATATAGTGTGGTTATTTAATTTTATTGGTGCTTGTTTGCCATCTTGTTTGTAACATTGATTTTTATTGGTTCATCTTTGCCATCTTGTTTGTAACAATGATTTTTATTGGTTCATCTTTGCCATCTTGTTTGTAACAATGAATTTTATTGGTTCATCTTTGTCATATATTTGATAATACTTGTTCTTTGATTGGTGCATGGTTCGTATGTTACATGTAGTTCATGTTATTTCATTGGTGCATGATTGTCATATTTTATTTTATTTTTTTCATTGGTGCATGGTTGCCATGTTTATTTATGTTGTTATTTCATTGGTGCATATTAGTCTCACATTTGTTCTCATTGGCTGATGCCTGATATCTCATTTTCAGCTAGATGTGACTTGTGATGAATACAGCTAGTTTAGATTTACATGTAATTTGGTTTTGAGTGCATTTAAAAACAAACTTACATTTAATAACATTTTATTTAGATTGTTTACATTCTTTATCAATGTTTTACTTTTTTTCTTTTCTAAATTAATAATATTGGTTGTACTTATTTTCATGCTTATATCCAAATAAGATTTAAATATACTGCCTCGGCACTTACCTCAGCTTCCTGTGTTGTTTGTCCAGGATAGAGGTTAATGTTTGTAGAAGAGATGAAACTTGCTGCAGCCACGCTAATGTGGCTACTTTTACTGATACAGCAGGTGATTTTATATGCTCTGTCCAACAGACATGATAGCACAAACCATGGTTTTTGATAAAGCAGTTGTGGACCACTGGTCTGTGTAAGTGGGTGTACATCTACCCATTAAGCCTTACATAGACTTCAGTTCTGGGTTGGAGCTGACATTGCAGGCCTGCACAAATTGAAAATCTGGGTAAACGGAAAATAGGTTATGCCTAAAAACATTGCATAACGTATTTTAATTTGCAGAACCCGTTTTTAAAAAGAAAATTTAAAAAATGGAAAAACCATTGTCACTGGAACTGTAATAAATATACATTTACAGTATATTCACGTCAAACTTATCATGTGATATTTGATCATTCTCCGTAATCAGCCGAGGATTTCCGACTAACAATTTTTAATGGAAGCACCACAATTTCTGATTGGATATATTTTGAAGGAATTCCCTTTGGCGACATCTAACAACCAATGAGAATACATTACACTCACGAACATATGTATTCTATCTAGACTGGTTTTTATAATTTCTGTTACATGTAATTATAATTATACATGTCAGAAATCAGTAAAATTGTTTGTACTCCGAGAAAAGATGATATAGAAACTATATTTAGCAAATTTTACATGAACAGTAAATCGGTTATGCGAAATAAATTTGTATAAACGATGCACGAACGAAACGATCATTTGTGCAGTTTGTTCAGGCCTCATGGTCTGCAACTAGTATATCAACAGTATGTACTGCCCTGTGTCTACAAAAGTTTATATGAAAGACTCTTTGCTGTTAATCCATTACAAGTAGATCCAGTAAAAGTAGATGTTATGGATAGACCCAGTGCCGGATTAAGCCTCGGCTGGCCCTAAGGCACATTTTGAAATTTCAGAGAATGGCCAGAACAATTTAAATTAGATCTCAGGTTCATGGAAATGGACCCCAGACAAAAGATGAAACAAATTGATGAAAACTGCTTGTCCATTTTTGTGGCCCCAATTTATGGCTGGCCCCAAGGCACATGCTTTGTTTGCCTTTTAGTTAATGCAGCACGGGATAGACCATGTGTCATAAATATTGTATATTTGACACCTAATAGCTATTGAATAAACAGTGTGTGTGGGGGGGGGGGGAGGAGGGGGAGTGGTGTGTGTCATTAAACAGGTTATTGCTGTTCCTATCTTGTTTCATTTATTTGAGTTTTTTTATTGTATCGCTATGGTTACATGAGTATTTCAGATCATTCATTCATCATCACTAATTACAAATTTGTGTTTTTCTATCATGTTTTAATTTTATTTTGGTGCTTGATTTTTTTTTTATAGGAGTAATAAATAATGTTGGGTGGTGGTTACGTGTAAACATGGTGATAATTTAATACAGGTTTATCTTGGTTTGGTAAAAATTATACATTATTTTAAATTGTTAAATTATTATTTTCATTTTTAAACAGCAAAGCTGAAGTTTTAACTTATTAACGTCTTGCCTTTTGAGCTGGTGGGTATATCAAAGGCCATGGTTTGTGCTGTCCTATCTGTTAGAAAGTGCATATAAAAGATCATTGCTGCTAACGGGAAAAAATAGTGGGTTTCCTCTGATGACAACATATTAGAATTACCAAATGTTTGACGTCGAGTAGGTGATGATTAATAAATCAATGTGCTGTAAATGGAGTCGTTAAACAAAACAAACATTACAAATGTAGCAAAGTTTCTTTCCTCAGTTGGATCGATCCTTCTCAGTGTACCCATTTGCTGTTTGGGCTATTTTCCGTTCCTATCAGTGGTCCACAACTGGTTTATCAAAGGCCGTGGTATGTACTGTCCTGTCTGTGGGACAATGCATATAAAAGATCCCTTGCTGCTTAACGGAAGGAGTAGCCTATGTAGCTGCAGCGGGTTTCCTCTAAACACATGTCAGAATGATCATATGATGATCAGATAAAAATCAATTTGCTCTAGAGGCGTCGTTAAATAAAACAAACTTTACTAAGTTTCTTTCCTCATAACAGGTGAGTGCAAACTACATTGTTTAATATAATGTCTTGGTTTCTGTACACAGTTGTGTATTTGTTTTCAGAGAAGGAGTGATCTTTGGTCAGGCGATTGTAAGCTGCTGTGTTTTAAAACTTTACATTAAATTTTCTCTTCGTTTACTGTCATCTGAAATATAGTTAGGGAGAATATTTATCAAAATATATTGTTCATGCATTCATTTATTTCTGTGTATAAATTCTAATTATCATATTTGGTTTAATCTTTGCATCATTTATATATCCAGATATTACCCATTGCATGCCAGACTGTGTCCCAGCTATTTGCTTTCAAAATTGTATTATTTCTAAAAAAAAATAAAAAAAATATTGATTTGATGAATATTTTTAACATTGCAACTTCACATAATTATATGACAATTTTAAAGTAATTAATTCTTTTTTCCAATATCTAAAAAAAACTAATAAATTTATGGTTAGGGATTGTTAAAAGACGATAGATTAATTTTATGAAGCATTGTGGTAACTAAGTCTGGTTAGATAATTTCCTCCTTTTGGATAATGCTCTGAAGTAAGTTATGTTGCAGCTCAGTCTGATGTGGTATTTTCTCATAGATACATTTGTTTGTGGAAATGTGTTTTATTACTATTTTGCTTTGTTTATGTGTCATCAATATGTTGTATTGTTGACCATGCTCTTTATATATATATATATATATATATATATATGAAATTGAATATTTACTGAATACTGAATGTCACTCTTTGTATGCTTTCTTTTCTTATATTTCTTTTTTATCTCTATATTGTTTACAAGAAATACATGAACTGTACAATTCATACTTAATATAGTATAATCAGGGCTGGATTTAGACCTAGAAGGGCCCAGGGCACTTCAGGTATGGAGACCTCAACATATAAATTAAGTTACGTGACAAATAAAAACAATGAACTTAAATGAATGAATAGAACTAATTTTACAATTATTACATTTTTTTTAATAAAGGAAGCAATTGACCCCTTTGCCCCCTTGTAAATCCGGCCCTGAGTATAATGCATATTATTTCACTTTCTAAAATTAGCACTAATTATATGTTTTACAGCACAATTTATCATTTTGTGGTGCCGTATTTTTCTAAAGAAAAAATGGAGGACATTGAATTGAGCTTGTGCATTCATCCATATTTGTGTCCATTTGTCCTGCAATCTGTTCAACGTTTTTATGTTACTCTTATAGGTAGTTGAAGCACTTGAGGTCAATGTTGGAATTCCAGTACATCCTATATTGAATGTTATTATTAAGGGAACCACTAGCCTAAATATTTTTACAGTTATGTCCCTTTGCATGTTAAATATTCTATGTTATTTTCACAGAATGACATTATTTAAGTAAAGACCGGCCTCAATGGTGTAATGGTTAAACTGTCTTGTTAAAATAAACAGAACGGATCTTTCATTTCACTCAAGGCCACCATTCGTGATATAAGATAAATACAAAAATATTACAGAAATAAAGGTAATCAAGATGACAAGTCAGATATGTAATAATAAGTACAAAATACATGATAAAAAATACATACGATTATCAGGAAGAAAATACTTTGTTAATAATATTAATAAACTGGCACAAATAAATGACTAATTAATATTTTTTATTTTCATTTCAACTAACCAACCAAAATTTTTGAGCAAACTGTTGTAACCCAAGTTATAAAAGTTTAAAAAGGCCTTAATATGAGATTTCTTGAGAGCTTTGTTTTCTAAATATTTTCAGTTGAATTTGTTTGTTTTTCTTTTGACCTTGCTCTGTTACGTATAAGTCTCTTATGTCATAGATGAGTCTGGGTCAAGCTTCAAACCAGCACGTGCATATTTGTGTCATCTTTGATGGTAAAATATTTAATCAGTGATTTTTCTAGGCATTCTTTTGCACACGTTTATAAAAGTATGTGTCACGTCATTTCTGCCCTCTGGTTTTGGCTTCACGTACTATGAATAAAGCATATTCCTAACTTACATTTTTTGCATTTTCATTTTGATGGATTATCCAATATTTTTATTTCTTCTTTTTCAGTTAAAACTTCTTATTAATCATGTGAAAAAAAATGAAAAAAACATCAATAGCAGATGATCTTGCTAGCATATTTAAGGGTGTGACGTTGTTGCACTTGTTCTTTATGACAGTCGGATTCCCCTGGTCCGTACCAGTTCTGAGTTGGCTGTTGAATGCCAGCCG
>JAULBS010076710.1:0-20075 GCA_032355785.1 Symmetromphalus regularis
AAATATTTTTATGGACTAATTTTGCTTTTAAAATATCACAGATGCTTAGGTGCGCAGACTTTAGTGCCAGCAGTGTAGTTATGAAAATCATAAAGGAGATTCCAATCACTGTTAATCCAGATATATTACTAAAATAAATTTGGACATAAACATCACCGACAGTTCTTACGAAAGGTCCTTCCACATTATTTTGACAGATGAGACTGGTGCTCTGGGGAAAAAAGCAACAATCAGTGATTACAATCATACAATGTATCATTGACACTTACCTCTGGCGGTAAGCACTCTGGCATTTCTCCTGACGACTGGCGATCAGCCATATCTATTAAGTTTTCCATTAATTAAAACAAACGCATGCAACATAAACATCACTTATGTAGACAAACAGATCTGCGGTAATCACAAGAAATGACAGTACAAACGTCACATCCAGCTGTTTCCGCCATCTTGCGTCAGCTCACTTATATACGATTGACTAAACAACAAGATCTATTTAACTATTTTACATTAAATGCATACTCCCATGGACCCATGACCTAATTAATTTCTAAAACAAAGAATTAATTTCAAATATAAAATTTTTATTTGTCCATTGAATCAACTATTTACATAACCATCGCATCTCGCTTATTATCAATATTTTAAAAATAATAATGAATTATGCTCACCGACCAAAAAATATAACAAATGCATGTAAGTTTCATTCGTAATCAATATTTAGACCACAAAGCCCTTTAAATTCCGTGGTACTATGCCTTTAATCTGTTTTCTAGGGTAAAGTGACCTTGAGTCGGACATGATGTTATGGTCAACAATTTGACACGTTTAAATTTTAATTCCGTTGTTTTGTTTCTTAAATTCTAATTAACGAGAAATACACCATTCAGATTAACTGTCGAACTTATTAAGAGTTGTCGTTCGTTATTTATAAGTCGCGCACAGCCCACGTCAATTGCAAACAAAGGTGAAAAAGGACAACAGCAGAATTTGTTAACAAAGGAAAAAAATAAGTTTTATAATTTCTGTTCGTATTTCTCCGATGATAATTATACAGAAGATGTTTCAATAATGTGAACATATAATATTATTAATTTAAACTTGGGCGTTTCAAAGATTAATGAATTTTAAATACGATAATAGTTCTGTATTTCACATATCAGGTATTTACAATGGATATAGAAAATATTAATAATAATAATAATAAAGTAAGAGTAATAATAATAATCAAAAATGAAAATTAAAGTAACACTTCTGGAAGATGGGATAGTCTATCTCGAAAAGGTATTGTGTTACATGGTAAATGGTATTCAATATACAGCGTAAAAACAATAATATATATTTAATTATACACAATTATGTGTATAAAATAAGGTAATATATATCGGGTAAAGATTCGCACGACACAATTTATACACACATAAAAATGTGGAGTCAGGACATCCGTTTTGACGATTTTGTTTTGTTTTACCATTTTACGAGTGGAAGGACGTGAAAATTTACCATTTTTCACCTATTTCTATTCATACATCACTTTTGGCCCCCCCTTTCCGAAATCCTCATTTTAACACCCCCTTTCAGAAATACTGCATCCGCGCCTGGTATATATATTCAGGCTAATCTAGTCGCACATATATATTTCTAATAAAAAATAAAATCATTATATGGTAGATTTTCAGATTTTTGAACAACTGCATAGTTTAATATCTATATTTTACAATCCACTTTACTTTAAATGATAGTTTCTACCACTAAAGTGCTGAAATCATGACTTATGTGGATCTTGTTGACGCCAGAATGCCAAGAATTCTTCGAAATTCCTTTAAAAATGCCCGATTTTGGAATGCATTTTCACCTTATCCTATAACACGCAGTATCACTGTAGGCCTAAAGCTAAAAAAGAAACAAAAACATGCTTTGATTACAAGAAATTCCCCGATGATATCACCAGGAATAATAAACTTTGGCGGCCATTTTCTTTAAAGTAACAGTCAAGATCTTTCCACATATTCAAATGGCATAGCTCAGTTAGTTTTCTATATTTTGGCATAATTTAAACACCATTTTAAAAATAATTTTATGTAGAATGTTGTTATCAATATAACTCATTTTTCATATTTTTGGTTATTGTGACTGGTTTAGCCTGAATGGGTCACACACACACACACACACACACACACACACACACACACACACACACACACACACACACACACACACACACACACACATATATATATAAAAATTTAAATGTGTACAACCCATGAAATTGCCTGCGGCAATCAGCAATGCCACGGAGATTGCCGTGGAACTTTTTTTTATTCTCAACGGCACATTGAACAATTGAATAAATGCCGTGAACACTTACATATATAATTTCATCCAAAATATTGACACGCAAAATGTAATATATATTTAGATGATAGTAGTTGTGTTATTTTAATCCATAAAAGTTGCGCGACTTTCTGCAACATAAGCGCTATTAATAGTACAAACCTTTTGCTATATTTAGATTCTTAGGCTTCCCTTTCATCAGAGCACGTAGCCCATTTTCTACCTTGATAAAGAAAAGATGTGAAATGTTTTTGTTGACAAGAAAATACCAGCTCAACTATCGTTTTGAATTTAATACTAGGATTAGCATTAAACATATTAAACTGTTGTTTTTTTATTTATTTATTTAATTTTTATATATTGCCTACATTATATAAAACAATATAAAAATTATTCGATAAAAAAAAAATATAATAATAATAAAGAAAAAAATTATATATATATATATATTCAGGGATTTTGCAAAATGTCCATGACCTTTAGGCATTTTATAAAATGACTAAAAATGTCCAGTCATTTGATTACATGACTAAAGTCGGCTGGCTCAACTTGACTACGTATCAAAATTATCAAATGGTTGACATCCAATAGCCTTGATTAATAAAATCAATGTACTCTAGTGTTGTTAAATAACAACAACAAGAAGAAAAAAAAAAAAAAAAGTTAAAATTAAAGCTGTTAATGATCTAAGAGAGATAACTCAATTTTACATAATTGAGAATGAATTATACAATTATCGAAGCATCAAAATTAATCCAGTTTACGTTAAGTAATAATGCTAATTATCCTATTAATAATGTTTGAAGCTGTGAAATTCCACAGTTTTACTATAAGAACTGTTCAAAAAAAAAGAAAAAGAAAGTACACGTCTCTTCAGCAAATAAAAAAAATGACTGAGTGGTCTAAGAGAGATAACTCTATTGTATATCTTGTCTTAACTAGTTGGTGCTATATACAGTTCTTTCCCTTAGACCACTGAGCAAAGAAACTAAAATTAAAACTGAAGAATAGATAATAGAAGTTTATTCCGTTTGGTGGGAGTGATTGCCTAACGGACATTTTTCTAGTTTTTTTGTTTTGTTTTGTGTGTCGGTTCCTTTTTCTTTCTTTTATGAGCATGTTTAATTAGTTTTATTTTATTTATTTATATATTGAACTTGTTTAAATTGTATCCAGTCATTGTTGCAAACGAAGACATACGAACTGAAAACTTATTTGTTTGTAGATGGCAGGCTTGGTAACAGTTACCGATAGTAGACAGTTTTAATTACTTATTATAACAATACTAAATGACTTTTGAACTTTCGACATTTGTGAATTTAATTTAGCGTTTTTGATGAATTATTTTAAAAACAAAAATTATTAATGGTAATTGTTTATTTTAATTCAATAATAAATAACATTATTAAATTATGTTTAGCCAGATAATTAGAATTGAAACATTATTATAAATAATAAGCCTAACTAACCAAATGACAAAAATAGAGTATTACTGGTCTAAGAGAGATAACTATTATATATGACTACCAATATTATGGTCCCACACCCCCATTCCAATATTCTGGACCCACCTGTTTTTCCTATTATTACATCTTAACTTTATTTCAACACTGTTTATTTCAATATTAAATATGTTAACACTATTTATTGATTATTTTCAAAATTCCTAGATCTATACAAAGTTATGTCCTAACGTTTGAAAGACGTGATCTGGTATTTGTGCTCTCCGTTGTAAGGACACCATTGTGCATATTCCACAATGGTCAGCCAATATTGTATTTTAACAGTTTAATTAGCATTTTCCTACAGTTGCCAAGTATAAAATATAGGTCCATTATTAATGAAAACAGATAGAACATCAAAACATTATTGTTCTACTAAAGACTACCATCAGCACAAATTTTAAGTTCTTCGATACCAAATTTTACAAAGTAAAGTTTATTTTATTTAACGACGCCTCTAGAGCACATTGATTTTTTAATCTTATCATTGGCTATTGGACGTCAAACATATGGTCGTTCTGACATATTTAGAGGATACCTGCTGCCGTCACATAGGCTACTCATTCCGATAAGCACCAAGGAGACTTTTATATGCATTGTCCCATAGACAGGACAGCCCATACCATGGCCGTTGGTGAACCAGTTGTGGACCACTGGTTGGAATGGAAAAAAAACCCAAACTGCAAATGGGTCCACTGAGGAGGATCGATCTGATGACAAACAGCTTCACAGGTGGACACGCTACCATTTGGGCTACATCCCACTCCTAGATTTTACAAACAAGGCTGATCAAAAGTCGTAAACTACCGAACTACTTATTTATTTAACGACCCCTCCCCCCAACACAAAAGAAAACATCGGTTATTGGGGGTCACACTACTTAACAGTACAATACTAGTACTGATCATGATTATTCTATCCAATCCATCCATTTGTTACTAAATTTTAATAATACAGTTGCATCAGTCATAATCTGAAATTAACACAGCAGCGTAGTCAGAACTGGGGCGGAAGGGCAGCAACAGCCACTCCAATATTAGGACAAAACAAACAAAATATATTATTTTTTGTTGTTGCAAGTTTGGGATCGGGACAACATTCGCCTTCTCAATATTAATTTTCTTCTGATGCCTTTGCATAGGATACACACACCCCACCACCCCAACACCATCACTTATTTGTAAGAACAACACAAAGAGCCACCTTCATTTCCAGCGAGACCACAAGAAAATTAATCCTAGACTGGTTAGAAAATATGATAATTTAGAAGCATGCCAATAATGACAATCTAATGATACTACAAACTAATATGAACAAAAGTGGCAAGTACTTTACAATCAGATCAATCATCTTAGACATTTTCAAAAAACAATAACACAAGTTGTAAACATTTTTATAAGCTATTTATTTCTTCATAATATGACTATATACACCTGAATAATATTATATTTAAAATAAATTAATACAAGAGCCCAAAGGGTCTTGGTAACAACATTTCTGCATAAGTAAAGCTCAACAGTTATCAACGAGGCATGAAAATGAAATTACATTTACCTTTTTTTTTTCAATGATCAGGTGATTAGAAAACCATCTCATTTAATCAGTAATAATTGTTAACTGTTTAACTTTAAAAAAAAAAAAAACTTAAAAAGTAACTATAAAAATATAGTCATTATAATTATAAAATGACTTTTTATAAGATTAATATACTTTTATAGTAATGATCCTTTATAAATGCACTAATGGAAAGCAGTTTATTTACTGGACATTATTCCAAAATGCTTCTAAACAGTAAATATGATCACATACATGGAATATATATTGCGACATATTCAGTATACAGTTAGTTGTGTATTTTTTTAATGCTGGTGTTTCTCCATCATGGTGTCAAACAATGATCCACATCATCCGATTTAGCTTTGAGGTTCATGCCATAAGAATAAGATTTTCAGAGCAAAGCAAGCATTTTATTACCCATATAGCTCAACATATCTTGGTTCGTATCAAAGTGTTACGTCCTAGTACTATAAATTAGTCATACTGGGAGGTAACACCTTGATATCATATTATTTCGCATAGTTTGTTTCCAAAAAAGGAAAACGATTGGTTTCATTTTTGTTGTTTGTTTTTCCTTCTTCAAATTTAACTTAAAATTGATTATGGGTAAACTTGCTTCCATTTCGCATCATGTTTATGTCCCTTGTGAAATATTTTTCATTGTCACTCGCTAATGCTCGTGACAAATGAAAATTATTTTACTCGGGACATAAGCATGATATGAAATGGAACTTGTTTAATATCCTATAAAAAATGGAGAAACAACTTTATTTAGCCCATTTTACATGAACGGTAAATTGGTTATGCGAAATAAATTTGCATAACCGATGCATGAACGAAATGATCGTTTATGTAATTTGTGCAGGCCTGTATAGGCAGATATAAAAGGTGGTGAGGGAGAAAAGGTTGTGATGACGTGGGGGCATTACCCTTACGCCCCACATTCCCAATGGCTATGTCTGTGCATGCATCTTCAATATAAATGAATCAACTGAGGTGAAATTTGTTTGGTACCAATCAGAAAGAGAAATTTGTTGTTTAAAACATGGCAAGAAGTGCGTTGCAATAAGAATACACCATGACACAACATCAAATGTATAAATACTGAGATACCCTTGTCCATAGGGTACTTGAACATTTTTATGACAAGCATGGCCTATAGCATTATATGGATTCAACAGTGCACCAGCTTATCTCTCCTGTCATGTAGTTTGTTTTGGTGGTATGTACTTGATGGAAACATGGTCATTGATGTTGAATTCCTCATGACATTGTCTGCAAATAAGAGTAATAAACAGTGGTCACCCAAACTGAAATATTTACAAAAACCAACAAGAGCACAGCGACATCAAGTTTTAAGAATATTACCTTTATCTTAGAAATGTCATAAGATGCCAGTGTTAACAGTGGATCAAAACAAAACAGGATAATCTTTTCAAGATAGTTTATTTATATAAATATTTATTTTTATTTTATCTGAAACAATCTGTAATCTTACCTCAAATAAATTTTTGTATTAAATGTTTATTACAAAAGGGGAAGAGATGTCTATCCTGGTAACACTGTAACAGAAAAATCTCGACCTCCACTGAGAGGATTCGAACTATGACTCTTAGTTTGAGAGTCCAGCGCTCTACCAACTGAGCAAATAGGGAAATTCCCACTAACTACTGGCAGTAGAAGCACTTTATTCTAATACTTCTACAAAACCAGTTTTTGAAAGGATGTAGTTATGACTGCATGAGTTAAATATGATAAATTATAGAACTGACAATATTATCACATTATTAAAATCAATATATGCAAATAAATAATTTAAAAAATTAAATATAATAATAATAAATCAGCTACACAAAATATTATTTGGACTTTATCCTACCTGAAACACGTATTACAGTACAAATCATAGTTGCATCCTAAGCATCGGATGGTAGCATCCTCTGTACACAGGGTGCAGTATGGAAGCTCATCTGGGTCATCATAATCTTTGTTTTCATCCTTTTCTGTATTTACCTTGCTCTGAAATTTACTAAATTATTTATACCCAACACATGACTATATACAATATGGCTTCTTCACAAACCTCAAACATGAGTTTCTAAAACATTCTGAAGTTGAAAAAGGATTATAAAATAAAGTAAAAAAATTCTTTGCATGATACACGCAACACTGAAACCTGAAAATGTGCTGAACAATGATTTGTTCAAAATGTCTTCAGGTAACCCATATGACTGTAACCCTTTACACACTGACAATAATTAATAAATAATGTGAAAACAAAAATAAATTAGTCATACTGTCATGTACAAAACTTTCTGGTGAAGTCAGAGGTTATGTCCACAATGGCCATACATGAATAATTTTCTGATAGGTACATATTTAAAATTACTCTGTAACACTTAGTTTTAAACAAGAAAAAAAGATAGAAGTTTAATGTTTTAAAAGATTTGCATGCTAGTGATTAAAAAAAACCTGTTTCTGATCTCTCGTAAAAAAAAGTGTATTAACTTCAAAGACTTAATGCTACAACCTATATGATGATGTTTTTGTGTTTCACCTTTGTAGGTATATTAGAGACTTTGGAATTGTTCTTCTTTTTATGTCTTTTATCATTATCTGCAGTGGCATCAGCAGCAGTGGCAGCAGCAGCAGTGGCATCATCTAGCTTGGCCTCTTCTAAATACTGAAACAAAACACTCAAAGCTAATTCTGTCTCATCTGTTATCTATTTTATTTGTGGAACAAGGCAAATCTTGCTGGTTTGTGAGAGAATCTTTAAATATGCAAACAGGATGTCCTCATGGAAATTTAATTATTCCCCACAAAATATGTGCACTATATATAACCCTGTCACTTGGCACTTGGAAATTTAACAGGGATTCACATTTAATTGGATAATGGTTTTAGTCTGGGATGCATCAATTTTAAAAACCAAAAATTTCAGTGTATATATAAAAAGTATATACACACCTAAAGTAAATCATTTCAATGAGTATACTTGATATTGTTCTTAAATTTTTTTTACTTTTACCCTAAAATATAGATTATCTTCTTTTTATGATGTATATACCTGTTTGAGAATTCTCTTTGTGGCCTGCTCTTCATCTTCACTATCTTCATTCTCTTCCCCATCATCCAGATTAGAATTTACAGATGGGTCGGCTCCTAAAAAAGTAATGAACTTGTTATTGCTGCTTGCAGTTCAATCTGTCTTCCTACCAACCTGTTGGCTGCACTGACAGGGCTGTACCCTGATCAAAATCCTAAGGCGGAGCACTAATGTTTTTGTTTTTGTGGTATTTAACATAGAATAGCTTCTAGAATATAACCTGAGTATGTGATATACAAAATATATGGAATGAAACACAATACAAATTATGTATGGTATATTCTGGAGTAAAAAAAACAAAAGTGGGATTCTCAGGGAGGGGTTGTGGGGGGTGATGGCAATTGCCCCCCCTCTCCCCCATTAAAAGGAACGGCCTAGACTGGTGAAATTATTTGTTTGGAATATAAACAAAACAAAAAAATCAATTAACTTTGTCCAATGGAGATATAGTCATCCTCATCACTGAAATCAATTTTCTTGAAAAACTCTATACCCGTATTTGAGATGAACAGAACTTGTATCTTTGAAGTTAAAAGATGTGACCACTTCAGTTAAACTCTTTATCTGTTCAGCTCTGATGTTGTAGTGATTAGTCTGTCAAAATCTAGATTGGTAAGCAATGGGATCAAATCAGAATGAGACTTTTAATCAGTATCAGTTCCAACCTGTAGGGAGGTACACACCATTGACACTGAACAGTGATCCACCACTGGCATAAAAAAGGCAAAGATTTGTGATATCCTGTCTGTGAGAAAGTACATATAAAATATCCCTTACTCTTTACTGATAGTCACATCATGTGGCAAGAGTAGGTTTCCTCTTCCATACTAACATTAACCTCTGTCTAAACAAATGGCCCATGACAGCTTGCTTAAATTGGATATATGCAAGAAAGTAAATTAAACCCAACTTAACTTCTTTACCAGTCTTAATGATATAACACATACCCCCAGCTGCATCTTTTCTTCTCTTCTTGATCTCGTTCAATCTTTCCATCAGCTCCTTGTCTTTCTGCAGATCTACCAGTGCTTTCTGAGCATCCACCTCCAGTTCCTGTGCTGCAGCCCGTATCAGAGAGTTCATCTCCTCCAAGCTCACTTCATTAACATTATGTGATGATGCAGCTATATTTTTATCATATGGCTTCTGAACATCAGAACTTGTTTTGTTTAAGTTGTTTGACATGTCATTTCCACCTGTAACAATTTGACTCACAGAATAAGCTGAAAACATAACCTATCTCTGCTAGTTAGTATACAACGCAAAATCAACAAGCAAATCATTTTTACATTACCTTGCTTCAAGTTGTTTCCATTTATTGTGTAAGTCAAAGAAATGAAAATTGGAATCTCCTAAATTTGGGCTATCTTACTTCCAGGTGCAATGTATCAAAACAGCAAAAGCAAAAACTTTGATATTACAGCAAATGTGTTAACAAAACAGTTTAGAAAAATATTATGTAACAAGCAATTGCACAGATTAACATATACAACAATGCTCCCCAGTAACCACACCTTTATTTGTTCCATCTTTGTCCTTGTATTGGGCAAGTCGTTTTTCTACACATGCAACAGGGTCAAATTTTTCATCAAGTTCCACCTCATCAGCGATTTCATTCAGAAGTTCATCCACCTGCTGTTGTTCGGATCTGCGGTCAGGTGGGTGATAATACTACAAAACAATATGAGTAGTTATTAAATAGAACCCAAGTTACTACGTGTTATAATAAATATTTAACAGTGCACTAAGAAAAAATGAAACAGTCTTAAGTGCCACGTATAAAACAGAAACATATTTGAGCTGTCAGAATCACAGTTTCAAGTAAAGCAGTTTTACTTACATGATGTTCGTGAGCACTGAAAATGTTCAACTCTCCTAAAAATTACAGTCTGTTAGTCTTTTATATCTTTTAAAAAATAACAATAATGAAAGATGCATCAAAATGCAACTATGATGCAATATTGTTTGTCCTAAAATACAAAATTTTAAAACAGATTTAATCCCAAAGCATTCCACATCTTGTCTTCCACGACTAGACTGTCCAGGGCATATATCAACAATAATAGGTCAGTCCTGCTATGAAATGTTAAATCACAGGATGACAGAACTCTCTAGACCCTCAACCACAGACTAAAAAAACCCTAAAAAAACCGATGTTTGTCCTCTTACAGTTAAGTATGCATTTATATTTGTATGCTAATTTTCATATGTATTTGTTTATTCTACTTTATATCATTCATAAACAAAGGAAATAAAGAATTCTGAAGGGGAGACAAACATGGCACCTGATGATTTGACACTGTGTTATAAACAAATGATTCCATATCGTCTTCCAATTAAGGGGAGACAATCATGACACTTGATGATTTGGCAGTCTGTGTTGTAAGCACTAACCTGAGTTTTACTTTCATGTGATGTTTCTGTTGTAGGATGCTGTGGAGTGACACCTTTAAGACGATCAAGCCGTTCACTCAGTTCTTTGTCTGTGGAAGGTTTTGGAGCTAAACAAAACAAAACAGATCAACCATATGTGTCACCTTTAAGTATAGCATGTTTTAATAATATTTTAACGTCAATATTCTAAAAACTGCATACAACAGCAACAAAGAGTTTACTAAGTCTGGAATTTAAGGACCGACTTCATATATCTGGGTTTCATAACTTGGATTATACTGAAACTTAAGATTAACAATGGTTTACAAAACAAGCTGGAAAACTAGTACATACAACCTTAGCCTGGTGTTAACCTAGAATTATATAAACCCACATATGAAATACGCAACACATATCACACATGTTTAATCTATAGGTTTCCATAACCTACATTTAATCCATAAGTTTACATAACTAATAAGCCAGACATATGAAAACCGCCATAAATGTTTTACAAGCACAGGTCTCAAAACATTTGATGTACCACTATACATATTCTACTAATGATAATAATAACAACAACAACAAAAACAACAACAACATCCAAAGCAAAAAATAATAATTCTTAATTTAAAAACATTAGCTCCAAATTATTTAACTGATGTTATTTACTATCCCTTTGTAAAAGATTTTAAAATAATTTACCATTTTTGGGTTTCTCTTTCAGTTTGTTCAGTCTCTCTGCTATTTCACGATCTGCTTTCGACAGTCCTCTAAGTTCCACGGGAACAGACTTCCGTGTATCATGACTATGACTATGATCCTTGGTTTTTCCACTCTTCTGATCTTCGAGTGCAGCTACTCGTCTGAGAAAAACAAATTAAAAGACCAATCAGGTTCGTTTTCAATATCAAAACACAACACAATTAATTCCAGTTATGTGGTGGTAGTAAATTACAGTCAATATCTTTGTACCCTCCTAAATGTACATTACAGAAAACTGTTCAGTTAAGCATATTTGTTGTGCGAATTCAAAATTACTGTCGGCTTCATAATATTAGTTACTTTTTTTTTAAAGTGTTTTGAATTGCTTATATGAGACAATTATTTTTATTGAGCTGACGCAAAACTAAATTACTATGATGAGACACTATATTCATGTACGTTTTCACTTATAGAAAATTGATGTTTTTGCAGGCATGGTGGAACAGGGAGGCTGGGGGTCCCCCATTAATTCTAAATCATAGCATAACCTCGCATCCACTTGAAACTCAGTGCTTCATGTCTAGATCTGTCAGCCGCCCACCCACCCACCTACCCTAATGTACTCTTGCTTCTGCCATGCCTGATTTGTGTTCTTTCAAACTTTTTATTTCAAGCAAAACTGTTAAAAATTTAATTGCTAAAGTTGTTTTCAAATATGGATTTTTTAAAGAAGCAATAAACAAGATTTCCATAAATATATCTGTTAGCAAAGTTTGCATGCTGATGTGGATAAAGACACAAATTGGAATATTTCCCCATTTTAACAAAATTGGTGGTAATTTAGGATGACATGCATGGTTTAAAAAAATGTTTACCCCTCCCCTAATAAACAGTATTTGTTACACATGGTCTTCAGAAGAAACCTGCCACTTTTTTCAAGTCAATAGAAAAGGACATTTTACATGCATTTTCCCCATAGACAGGAAAGCACACACTATGGTCTTTGTTACACAAGTTATGGACCACTAGCTGGAATAAGAAACTGTCCAAATGAGTCTAATGAAGGGAACTATCTCACATGTTACAAAGACTAATAAAACAATATAATATATCAACCTGACAATGTAATGAACTGGCTTACTTTAAATATGCTGCAGGTGGGGAGTATCTCTCCTTTTTGTCAGATGCTTGCACTTTCCTGTAATAACAGAAGAACAAGTAAGCATACTAACATTACAGTACAGCAGCAAGCATGGAAATAAGTGGCTGATCATGGACATTGATCAGTACAAATTTGTCATTTTAGAAGATTTGACAGTCACAACATTAATTGTGTTGGTCATTTTGTCCGATACTCATGTTCTAACTTTTGGTAAAAATAACATTTCTGTACTAAGTCAGCTTGATGCAGATTGTGTCTGTTGAATAAATTGTGAAAAATTAAATAATAAAAAACATACACCATAAAAACTAAACTGTGTATTTTGTTTAAATTGTGCATATTAAACTGTATGTCAGTAACATTTTATTTAATTTTCAGCACAAATTGATTAATGTTGGACATTTTGACCAGCTGAACTAAAATAATTATTTCCAGGCCTGCAGTGACATAACTCACTCACTTGCATATTAAGCATTTTCACTTAAGCAATCAAAACCATTAAAACAAAACATTTCCCATATAGCAGTGCCCTCAAAAGTACACGGTCACCAGCGATAAATCGCTGCCTGTAACAGTTTTGCCCTACCTACTTTTCGTTTTTGGTGATATATATATATATATATATATATTATGCATGCTATGATCGCTGGCTACGATGACTGTGGTACCCTGCAACTGACATACTAATTTGTTTTTAAACTATCCTGAATTTGTTCAAGCACTTATAATTTATGAGAATTAAAGCTGAAAAAGAAAAGAAAAAAGATTTTGAAATAAGTTGAGAATCACGGTTGTTCTGATTAGCACATTTTGATAAAGTTGAGAACTGAACTTCATTTGTGATAGTCATCTAAACAGCATTTTACATTTTTGTACAGTCATTGTACACAGGCCCATGCAAAGCTGGTAGTAGACCCAGAACAGATGGGAAATGTAGACCCCCATTTCAAACTGTTCATTAAGTATTTTTCTAATTAGTGCTAAATACCAAGGGGAGAAGGCCCTCTCAAAATCGTAACCCATGCCAACTGCCCCCCTCTGTCCCCTGTCCTGGCAAAAAGGAATGGTGATACTCATAAGTGTATCTGCTATGAGACTGAATCGTAAACACCATAGCAATAGTAAATCTGATAAATTTGTCTGTGTCGTAATTTTGTGAGTTACCAGACCAAAAAAAGCTGATACTGTCACTACAGGAAAAATAGCACCTAAGTATCAAGCATTCCTAAAGATCAAGAAATTAATTTCTTATGTACAACTGTAATAGAACCAAATAATGACGGAAACAATGTTGGGAATTATTGTCTGAGAACACAAATTTGCTAAAACATAATATTATTAAAAAACATTATGCAGCTGTTTTACATCAATATTTTTTAATTTCCATGTTTTAAAATGACTTTTTTTAAGAAACAGATTACTACACTCAAACCCATTAACAACTATTTATCTTACAACTCATTGTTTCCAAATGTATCAAATTCGCAATGCTTTTTAGATATCTTCAGAAACCATTTGCAGAACATAAATATCTCTAATTGGTACTTGTATATTATTCTCTGTGTCCTGTTTATAAAAATCAAATGAAAGAGTACCATCTCTAAACTCACCCAGTAATTATATCATAACACTTGTTGCAAACACTGTGTTTAGTGTTGTCCAATTTTGGAACATGAGCCGTCTTGGTCAAACACTTTGTACAAAATGCAAAACCACAATTCTTGCAACCGTGCTGAAAAACATCAACTCCTTTTAAAGTGGTAATATCAGGGTTTTTTTTTTATTACCTTCTGTTACTAATAATACATGTACAGTATTTCATGTGAAATGTCATTCTTTTCATGTGATTGCTTAATCCTGTATTTAGATATTACATATTTATACAAACATTATGGTTATGAATGTCTAAACTCTTAAATTTGATACCATTCTGCAAGAAAAAAATGTTCAAGTTGATTTTTCTTCCTAGTGTTAAAAATCCTGAAATATGGAAGTAAAATCAGATGCATTTTGCAATTTTCTGAAAATCAGAAATACTGAAAAATAAAATCCTGAATTCTGGTTAAATTCTTATAATATTTATCTTCGTTTTCTAATTTCAAATTAAAAAGTTTCAGTTGATTCTGATTTACTAATCACAGGCCTACAATTACATGTAAGTTAAGTACACTTAGTGAATCTATCAAAGACTTTAGCTATACAATTATATACTGTGTATGTGATGAAAGTTCTTACCTCCTTCTTAAACAAGCCAAATGATGCTCCACATCCGTAACATTGCCCAGAAGCCATTACTTATTACCAGAGTAAGGAAACAAGTCTAAAAATAATATTATATACAAAAACGTACTGTCAAAAAAGTAATAAAATATAAATGCCAGTTAATCACCCAATTTTGTTTTAACTCAATCTCCCACTGTTGTCAAATTATGTTTTAACTCAATTTCCCACTGTTGTCAAATTATGTTTTAACTCAGTCTCCCACTGTTGTCAAATTTAGTTTTAACTCAGTCTCCCACTGTTGTCAAATTATGTTTTAACTCAATCTCCCACTGTTGTCAAATTATGTTTTAACTCAGTCTCCCCTTGTTGTCAAATTATGTTTTGTCTAATTGATATCAGAGGTGTTTATAGATGTCATTCATGTTCTTGTAGATGTATTTACATACAAATGTTTCTGTGTTGCAGAATATTATGCAAATAACAGGACAATGCTATTATTAGAAATGCAATTAAGTGGACTTGACTGTATTTACAAATGTTTTAATTGTGTTTAAGAATATTGGACGATGTATAAATTAATATTGTTAAATACATTTTTAACATTTAATGTAAATATACTGCATTCATTTCCTATTAGTACCATATGTTTCAATTGTATTACAACTATTAGCATGAATCAAAGGTTGTGCTATATGCTGTCCTGTGTGTAGAGAAATGCCATGTGGGGCCTATTGGAAGCATATTTCTTCAGGAAAAATATCTACCTTGTCTTTGAACCCCTATCTTAAAAATAATTTTAACTTGAATGTTACTGAATAATTATTTTAAATTATTTCATTGTTATATCATATTAGGTTTAGGTCTAGGGTAACCTACTTTTTAAATAGTAGCCACATCAAACGGATCACTCAGACACTGTCTGGAAACGTATAAAAATGGGGTTGAGGGGAGCGAGGGGCCTACATGTGCACAAATACTGTATTATATGATTTAACCTCATTTGTGATTGTAAATAGCGGAACCTAAAAAGCTACTGATTTAACAGTATTGTTACTTTTTTTTATAAATAAATAAAAATTAGCAAAATTCTATTTTAAATTGGCTTGAATTCAAAAATTAATTAAATACTCCTTTAGCAGTGAGCCTGTTTCAAAAGATATTATTACGGTTTCTAAAGGGAATCGCAAAAAATAATTCTCACTTTAGACTTAGTAGTTTACTTTAAAACCAATAAACAAAAATACATAAACAAACACCACTTGTCAATCTTTCATCTGTCAACACATTCACACATGACTATAGACTGGTGTTCCGATTCTTAACAAAAGGAGTAAAACCAATCTCAAAACGTTTCACTCGTCAACTCCAGCGTCTTAGTGAATGTTTTTCTCGGCGTAAACGGAAAGGATCGATGGTCAGTCGGTTTCCCGAATGGACAGATTATAATACTTCGTATCTTTCCGAATACATTCGGATTACTTCGCCCATTTCCAAACAGCTAACACCTCTGTTGGAAGGGCGGTTGCTCGTGAACTATTTGATTGGTTACTGTCGTTTTCTATCGTATTTAACTTTATGTATAAAAGCCAGTCTAGCAAGCGACCACGATTCTCCCCGGACCCAGTGCCCTTGTCTAAAAACATTAGGCCGTGGTGAGCGTGCCCGAACCAAACTGGACGTGGGCACGTCTCAGAAATACTTGAAGTGAAGCGACCACGAGCGATCGTCCTCCTGAACATGTCACACGCCTTTCTGTCGCCACCACCAGTGCCTACGATTGCAAGCCCGTAGCCAGGATTTTTGAAGGGGGGTGGGATGTCTTTTTGGTATTAAAAGGCACTTGCGAGCGTATGTCAACCAAAACCAAATAACTTTTCAAAAAGCAAGCGGCTCTAGCCTAGCTTGAAAGGACACTTCAGGAAAAGGGGGGTGCGTTCGAACGGTACGAACCCCCATGGCTACGGGCTTGAATTTGTATATCAAAGACCGTTGTATGCGCTGTTCCTGCATATAAAAAGAGTCCTTGCTACTAATAAGAACACATGGCGAGTTTTGACTACGTGTCAAATTACAAAATGT
The DNA here is from genome assembly GCA_032355785.1 of Symmetromphalus regularis. Taxonomy (NCBI): domain Eukaryota; kingdom Metazoa; phylum Mollusca; class Gastropoda; order Neomphalida; family Neomphalidae; genus Symmetromphalus; species Symmetromphalus regularis. The sequence goes on from JAULBS010076710.1 coordinate 17,042, forward strand.
TTGACATCCAATAGCCGATGATTAGAACTGTGCCCAAGTATTGCTGTTAAAAAGAAGAAAAACATCCCTATCTGTAGTATCGTTTTACACAATTAAGTATAAATCGTCCTCTAGCTATAGTGTGTTTACGCTACTTGGAAGATGGGATTTTTGTCGATTACTTTAGTTTGCGTGAACCCTTCTGCGCTACTCGCTGTATATACATTTACTTTAAAAAAAAACAAAAAAAAAAACAACAACGAAAAACAAAAACAACAACTAAAATAAAATAAGTAATCGTAAGTATTTTTCGCATGCCCACATCCATATGGTTCGGGCATGTCCCCCCGGATTCCGCGCCTTAAGAGGAAGGCACCTAATCCGGGGCGGAAAAGTGACAAAAAAATAAAGAGAGAAAAATGGATATTAGACCACTACTTGATGTATAGGCCTAGGTTTATTTTACAACTGTGGCATTTCCTCTGGAAAGTTTATTTCCAGTTAATAACTGAGAAGCACCTACAGAACATGCATTAATGTGGCGGAATCGGGTTTTATCTCTCCTACTAACACTAATCTCTATCATGGACAGTGTGTCACCCACTACTTACCGCTTGCAATACATAGAAATCTGCCATCTCCCACGAATTCCGAACTATACACATTGTTTGCTTTTAACACACTTCATTCTGTATACACGTCATAGCTCCACGCGGTACCTGGCCTGCAAGCAAAACAACATGATTTGAAAAGTTACTCATTTCAAACCTCGGTAACAAATGGAAAAAAAGGCCCCAAAATAAAAGAAAATTAATAATAATAAAAACACAATAAAAAACAAACAAATAAAAAACAGACAAAACAAAAACTAGATGAAAAACGCAGCTGTTATAGACGAAACATCATTCTTAGGATTAAAATGTGTAGGCTATTTTCCTGAAAACAAAGCATCAAGAAGGCAATGTCCATTTGGAAAAAAAATCAATCTCATTTTCGCTGTCAATATTTGTGAATAATAGAAAGTCTGGAAGCAATGACGTCTAATTTTGAAAAGAAAAATTAGCACATTCTATAAATAAAAGAGCAAATTTTAAAGAAAATTATTATTTGTCCAGTTAACTTATTTCACGAATAGATGCGATGAGTATCGATTGGTTATACGGAAACAAACGACGTTTACCGATGTAAGCGTGTTGCCATAGCGTTGTCAAGTAACGTTCTCTTGTGAAAGTTAAAAATGGAAGAATAGACAGATTACAGATGTAAGTGAAAAAGTTGGTGTAATTTGACACGAGGGGCTCCTAAGAAACAATATTATCACAAATGATATACACCCTGTATATTTCTTGCATACAGACATTCTTTGGATAATAATACAGCGCTAGTATGACACACTCAGATTGTAAATAACGCCACTATCGAAATTGCTACAGTTGTACACTGCATTGCAATCACTTTTCATTTGTCATTTTCGTTACCGTATTAACTATATAAAATAAGAAAACTTATGAAAAGAAATACTTTTGTACATTGTGTATATGGTACAAAAGTTTTAAAAGGCAGTTGTCATTATGACATGTGACTGACTCATTATAACTGCCGAATAAACGATGACAATGTGCTGGGCCTGAGGTATCATTAAATAACCATTCCTTTCCTGTCGTTGAATTAACAGACTATGGTTGCCCCTCCCCAAAAACGTATGAGATGAGAAGGGTGCATAGGGCAATCCACCCCCCCCTTCCTCCCAAATATAGAGCTGGAGCAAGTTTTTTATTTGGGCATTTTCTTTTAAAATCCTTAAATTGGGGTAAAAGTCGACCTGCCACTCCCCCCACCCCCTGAAAAGAAAAATAAACTGTATCCTATGCCCCTCCCTCAGTAATATATGCCAGTTTTGTTTTATTATAAATTGAATATGGACATTTTTCTTTAGCATGATTGTCAATGAATTACTGCATTATATTTCCAGGTGTCTCATTTTCCTGAGGAAAGAAACATGAAATGCAAGCAGAGCACAAGAAATAAGAAATTAATAATGAAAGTCATGAATATTAAAAAAATCCCAAAACAAATCAATAAATAAATTTTAAAATTGGTGCACCTTCAAAATAAAATCAGTTAATAATCTTCAATAAATAGTATTAACAATCAGCAGTACATGGGTGCACTAATCAACAATCATTAATAAATGGGTGCACAAATCAACAATCATCAATAAATGGGTGCACCAATCAACAATCATCAGTAGAGTGGTATACCAATCAACAGTCATAAAAAAATAGTATTAACAATCACCAATAATTGGGAGCCATAATCAACAATCATCAATAACTGGGTGCACAAATCAACAATCATCAATAAATAGTATTAACAATCAGCAATAAATGGGTGCACCAAACAACAATCATCAATAATTGGGTTTACCAATCATCAATAAATGGGTGCACCAATCAACAGTCTTAATGAATGGGTGCACCAACAACAATCATCAATAAATAGTATTAACAATCATCAATAAATGGGAGCAGCAGTCAACAAACATCAATAAATAGAATCAACCATCATCAATAAAGGAGTACAACAATCATCAATAAATGGGATCAACAGTCATCAATAAATAGTATTAAGTCATCAACAAATGGATGCACCAATCAAAAATCATTAATAAATAATATTAACAATCAATAAATGGGTGCACCAATCAACAATCATCAATAACTGGGTGCACAAATCAACAATAATCAATAAATGGGTGCAACAATCATCAATAAATAGTATTAACAATCATCAAAAAATAGTATTAACAATCATCAATAAATAGTATTAACAATCATCAATAAATAGTATCAACAATCATCAATAAATGGGTGCACCAATCAACAATCATTAATAACTGGGTGCAACAATCAATAAATAGTATTAACAATCATCAAAAAATAGTATTAACAATCATCAAAAATAGTATTAACAATCATCAATAAATGGGTGCACCAAACAACAATCATCAATAATTGGGTTTACCAATCATCAATAAATGGGTGCACCAATCAAC
>JAULBS010076721.1:0-20074 GCA_032355785.1 Symmetromphalus regularis
AAATACAGGTGTACATAAAAAAATAATGTATCATTGTACTAAAATGATGAAAAAGATATGGAAAGAAATGACACGAATTGACGATTAACTTGAACAACTTCTGACTGTTACGGCCTAAACAAAAACATGTTCTGAAATAAAAAATACAGGTGTACATCAAAAAATAATGTATCATTGTACTAAAATGATGAAAAAAACATGGAAAGAAATGACATGAACTGACGATTAACTTCAACAACTTCTGACTGTTACAGCCTAAACTAAAACATGTTCTGAAATAAAAAAATACAGGTGTACATAAAAAAATAATGTATCATTGTACTAAAATGATGAAAAAGATATGGAAAGAAATGACACGAACTGACGATTAACTTGAACAACCTCTGACTGTTACTGCCTAAACTAAAACATGTTCTGAAATAAAAAATACAGGTGTACATCAAAAAATAATGTATCATTGTACTAGAATGATGAAAAAGACATGGAAAGAAATGATTGTTTGTGTAATGACTCCCAAGCAGATTGTGTATTCAGTGGCTATTAGGTGTCTGACATATGGTATTCTGTGACTCATGGTCTTTTAAAGGAAACCTGCTACCACCACATAGGTGACTCTTTCCTATTAGCAGCAAGGGATCTTTTATAGTCACTTTCCCACAGAAAGACAGTACATACCACAGCCTTTGATAAACCATTTGGTGATTGTGAGTCATAAGTAGCCTATACTATTAACAGATTTTTTGCAGAGCACTCACTCTGATAAAAAAACAGATTTTTTGCAGAGCACTCACTCTGATAAAAAATATCATGCCTCGACTGAGATTTGATCACAGTACCTAACAGCCATGAGACCAATGACTTAACCACTGTTGTTTGACATCCAACAGCCAATAAATAATATATCAATTTACTATAGTGGTGTGATTAAAAAAAACTCCATCATGTACATGTAGTTATACTAAAACATCAGAATCGGAAAACAGTAAAATGAGGTATATTTTTTTCTTTTAACGTAAAAAGACATACAAATGATTTTCAACAGTTAAAAATACTTACAAATCTGTAAGTTTCTTACAGTTGTTCAAATTCAAAACTTCTATATTTCTGCATTGTTCTGCAAATGTTCTGAAAACAGACAAAGTTCAGCATGTTAGTCAAATCATAGAGTGTCTAATAATTTAACACCTTTTAGTAATAAAACACATGAATACAAACTAACTCTTAAGGTAATATAATTATAGGATGTCTAGTGCATGAAGTTTAACATATTTAAGTCATATTGCTAAATGTCTTGTTCATGACTACCACCGATTTTAGATTCTGTAACTGTGATATTATTCCTTTAAATTAAAGGTATGAACTGATGCCTACGCTAAATCCTTTTCTGTAGCAACATGACAACAATTTAAAAAATGAGGATACTATATAATATATTTAAGTTTGAGACAACATTACAAATCTGCCATAAACCAATTTTACGATGAAGACCATAGGATTTCTCGGTAATGGCTGTTACTGGTACCACATCGGTACAGTGTCATCAAAATTACAGAACCAAAATTTTCTTTCCCATGATTAAATGCTGCATTATTTTGGATTACTGAAAAACAGTTTCCGATGGGTTCCCATTATCCAAAAGCATGGAAGCGAAAAAAGTTTCCCATGAAATCTGAAATTCTATGGCCTGCGATGGCTTTGAAGACAAAGTTACGTACTGTAGAGCAGTGTCTGTGATGCTTTGACATCCACGGAGACTCAGAGATTTCAAAAACCCTCCACACCGTTTGGAAATATTCTCTACGACTGGACCCTGAAATCACCAAAATCAACATACAAATTTTTTGGAAACTCAACTAATTTTTACCCAGGCCGTAAGGATGGATTTTCAAAGTGGGGCATTAATTATTATGGGTGAATAAAATGTGTTGTGTGAAACCGCAAATCCTTAACCAAAATAAAAGTCGGCAAAAAAGGGGGGGACGCAGCCCCTTCCAAACCCCTCAACTCCTACCTTTTAAAATCTCAAAGTTAAAAAGTCTGGTTAAACAAGTTTAGTAGAAAATTAAATATTTGAACAGTGTATAAAATAACTACAAATTAATGTTATGGCAAATAATGTAACAGAAAAAAATCTGTCTCCACTGATAGGACTCGAACCATAACTCTCAAATTTTAGAATCTGACACTCTACCTAGCTAACAAGTATTTTTTTATTATTATTATAAAAATATTTTTTAATATTTAAAAAAAATATTTTTGTTGTTTACTACCCTCAGATCCATGCATGGTTTCATGGGTGGGTGCACCCGGTGAACACATGCCCCCCCTCCTAATTTTTGAGCAATGAACATTTTTCTTGTAAAACCCTAAGCGCAAGTACAGGCGCTCGCAAGGTTGGGCTTCACCCTCCAAAGTTGCACCCCCCCTATTCACAATTGCTGGAACCACGCATGAGATCAGTAGAGAAATTTCTACTGCCAGTACCAGTAGTAACCCTTTATTTTAACACTACAATAATAGTATTGCAGTCAACATGGATATGGAGATCAAAATTCCTACTGCTTGAGACTGTACATGTAACTCAGTTAATTGAATACTTTTTGTATGTGTGTGGGCAAGTAAGATATATTTTCACAACAAATGACAGCTAAAAACATAACTTTTTTTCTTCATCTATCAGGGCCCTCAGTAGTTTGAGAAGTTGCAGGGTACAACAGTGATGGTAACTGGCGATCTTGGCATGCATAAAATAACATTTTTTTACCAAAAATGAAGAGAAGGCGGCCGCAAAATCTGTTACAAGTGGCAATTTACCACCTGTGACTGGTTACTTTTGAGGGCACTGATCTTGAATTATAACTGTAACATTATAAAAATAGATTTACCTCTACGTCGGTCTGAAAGTCAAACAGATCTACACGTTGCCAGTTACTGCCATCTAGAGCTAAAACGTTCCAGTACTGAAAATATCACAACATTCAATAAATACATAAAACTCAATCTTATTATTTTAGTTGTTTTTCTTTCATTGTAATTATATTGTATTTAAATACATGTATATAGGAGAGTGCCCAGTAAATTGTAAAAGATGTGTCCAATACTTTTTCAGTTTTGAAATAAAATATTTTTCAATCATACACAAAATTGCGATCAACAGCTAAAATGTCCAAGTATTAAAAAAATCAAATTTTAAAAATGCCTAAAGATATGAAATACAATTTTTTCATTGATATAATCTTAAGATATGTTGTATCTAAGCACTGGCATAGCCTGTATTTCTTTTGGGGGTGGGGGCATTTTACATAGGAGGTGACAACAGCACAGAAAGCATTAACAAGATTGCACACCTATTGCAATTAAGAAAATGTCCACAGCAATTTTAGCTTAAAGTATACTTCAATTTTAATAATTAGAAAACAATACACCAAGAAAAAAACAATTAAATTAGTCCACAGCAAAAAAAAAGGTCGGGGAGAACGAAAAAAATTCTGTGGCTATCTCTACAGCTTTGTCGACTGCCATGGCCAATTTCAGGGGTTGATTGCAAGCAGACAAAATTTAATAAAAATGGTGATGGAAATACTGCCAGTATTCACCCCATCCCACCCCAGTTTTAGAATTAACTTTGGGTTTCATATAAATTCAATAATGCAGAAGTGCTGTTCAGCAAATCTGAGGGAGTTACCTACCTTTGATACTTGAGCACAGCGACACAATGACACAACATCCAAGAATGAAAAAATCCTAAAAAGGAAAAATAAAATATTTTTTTCCATGTCAACAGATTATTTAAAACACTATAAAAAGGTAATCCACAAAACAAGGCACAATAATTATTTACCGACGTCACTAGAGCATGTTCTTTTGTTTATCATCGGCTACTTGATGTCAAACATTTGGAAATTATGATTCGCAGTCATCTGAAGTACAATTTCAGAAGAAAAAGATTTTTTTTTTAAAGATTTATTTGACACAAAATCCAAATATGTGAAAGTACAAAAGTGAGCGTATGGAAGAAGGGTGGTTCAGAGTTTGAAAGGAAAATGTAAATTGCAATCATAAAAATATCTATAGTCTATACTACTTGGAACATGGTTTTGAAGAATAAAATATTTTTATATATAACTTACATTTGTACCTCATTAATGTTGATATTTTTCAAAATAAAAAAGATGTCCTATTTTTTGTCTAGGTTGGATTGTTCATTGGTTCTATCATGTTTAAACAGCAGTCAAAAGTAATTTTTTTACATTTTGAGCCGGCATTACTTAGACCGCCATGTTTTATTTGCTGCAGAGTTCATATAAAAATGGGTGTATTAGGTAATTATTTGTATAATGTATTTTTAAGGTACGTGATTATTAATTTATAAATATATTTATCATAATTTAATATCAATGCATAAATTGGCAAAAATTATTTATCAAAGCAAAAATGGTGAACCACATATGAATATTACCGGAAATGGCCAAGTGTTTCGAATGTTAAAAAGGACAGAGTTAGCCCTCTTTGTAATACTGTCATCTGCCAACTTATTAACGCTGTGCAATATATTCGATTTTAATATTTTTAATCTCTAATTAACAAAGTAATGAAAAAAAACTAGAATATAGGACTTTTTTGCTATTTCAAAAACTCTAGTCATTTTTCACCTAGGTTCACGCAAACTAAAGTAATCGACAAAAATCCATGTTCCAAGTAGCGTAAACAGACTATATAGTCTAAAAAAAAAATCAACAAAGCAGTTGGGTGGGTCGTGTGGGATATAAACAATAGGCCTACAGTATCTTAGAAAGAGTTCTTTCGGTAACTTCTGGTTCAGAAATGTGGGTGGTATGAACTGTATGCCTACCTCAGAAGGAGTTCTTTAGGTAACTTCTGGTTAATTGTAGCCTCCCCTTCGGTAAAATACTGAAATAATACACAAACAATAAAATTAAATAGTTATAACAACAACAAAAAATAATAGTACTATTGGTAAAATACTGAAATAATATTTACTGTCAAACAATAATAAGACTTATGTTAGTGCAGTGTCTCCCAAACATTTTTGGGCTACTGTCCCCTTGATCCCAGGCCACATCCCTAGCACCCCCTCCCCCCACATATGACACACCTCTTTCTTGGTATTAGGTATACTGCATAATAAAATAAAACAATGCTTTTGTTTATAACTCTTATGCTAATTCTATTCTTTGTAAACCATATGCGTTCCTTAGTTTTCATGACTTAGATTTTGTCATATAGATTTTGTAAATTTTTAAAAAACAATTACTTGGTTATGATGCCTCCCTGCCACCCCCTTTTTCTTAACCACCCCTTTTATCTTTCCTAAAGTACCTCCCACTTTGGGAAACACTAAGTTAGTGTAAAAAATAAAAATATCAATAAAAAGAAAGAAAAACCCCTGTACTATCAATATATTGAAATTATTTACAAAGAACAATCATTACACAAGCACACAAAACGGAAAAGAATAAACAAATAAAAACTTAAATAAATAAAATTAATTAATAGGCAAAGATTGTTTAATGAAACCCCAGCACATTGTTCCAGGGTTCCACCTAGCATCTGGAAAATGGGAGTCATCATGACTTACAGTTTTTTTTGGGGGGAGTCAAGCATATTATTTCAATCACATAATTAACTGAATAACTGTCTTGTTTATATTACATGAATATATTATATCCATTATCTTATCTTTATAATACTAATACACTGATATTCATTGTTTTTTCTTCTCATAAATAATAGGTTTTTGTGTATTAAAAATAACTTGATGTCGGAAATATTTTGCGTCAACCATGACGCACACATATTTTATTTAGGAATATTTTAGCAAAATATTGCATCAAATACGCAGGATTCCTGCGTCATGTGAAACCCTGTGTTCATTCAGTGGCTATTAAGTGTTTTGCGACTCATGCTTTTACAAGGAAACCTTCCAATGCCACATAGGCTACTCTTTCCAATTAGTAGCATGCGATCTTTAAATGCATTTTCCCACAGATAGGACAGCACATACCACAGCCTTTGATAAACCAGTAGTGGACTACAGGTCAGTGTAAGTGGTATACACCTACATGTAACTACTGAGCTTTGTGGAACTGTCCGAACACTCAGCTTGCATGGGAGTTGGAACAAAATCCATATTAGAGCGACTGCTCCTGTTTCTGAACATCAGAATTTGCTGATGAATAATTCAACGATGAATAAGAAACATATTTATGTGAATTATTTTGGGGGCCTACAGCCACCCCAAACCCCCTGGTTCCAATGGCCCTGGATTGGGTTGGAACAAGTAGTGAGATTAATAATCCAATGTCTCGACTGAGATTAGATGCCAGTACCTACCTGTTGTGACTAACAGTGTAACCATTATACCAACATGACCAGTTACAGAAAATGGACAAAATTAAATAACAAAAAACATACACAATTATATCTTTTTTTTCCTTTTTTGTTTAACAGCACCACTAGAGCACATTGATTTATTAATCAATAGGAGTGGGATATAGCTCAAATGGTAGTTTATGCCTGTGAACCAGACAGTCGTCGGATCGATCCTTCTGTGGACCCATTTGCAGTTTGGGCTAATTTCCATTCCAACCAGTAGTCCACAACTGGTTCATCAAAGGTCATGGTATGTGCTGTCCTGTCTGATGGACAGTGCATATAAAAGACCCCTTGCTTCTTATTGGAAAGAGTAACCTGTGAGGTGGCAGCGGGTTTCCTCTAAATACATGTGTCAGAATAACCATATGATAGAGGTCCAATAGCAGATGATAAGATAAAAATCAATGTGCTCTTGAGACGTCATTAAATAAAATAAACTTTACTTTTATTAATCATCAACTAATGGATGTCAAGCATTTAGTCAAGATTGAGCCTGCCTGCAACAGGTTTTGAACCACTGTCATCAGCTTAAAAGCCGATGTTCTACCGCAGGACTACTAACTTATAACAGCTCGCACACAACAACATCTGTTTAAATTATTTTCAAATTAGTCCATGCTTATTAAATTATGGGACATGCCATTTTCTCTAATGTCCACAAATTAAAAAACGTAAAATCTTTTGACAGTAAGTGCGAAAATCTGTTCCTGAAAAGTGGGGGTGGGTGGGGGGGAGAACATCCCCCCATGTCCAAAAAGTGGGGGAGGGGATGGATCTTCCCTCTGTCTTCCAACCCCACCCCCTTTGTTTGACACCATTGTACTTCAGTGTGACTATATTTGCTCTTAAGACAAGATGAGTAAGGGTTACATTGATACAATAAAGAGAAATATTAGTAAAGATTATTATTTGGGCATTTTAATTTCAGTTTTTTGATGCAAAAAGTAGGGGGGGATCATTACATAGGCATCACCGCCGTCTAAAAAGTGTGGGGACGTGTTCCCCCCAAGAACGTACGCCCATTTTTGACAGACGGAGCAACAATAATTATTTCCATTCCTACTTGTAAAGCACGTAGGAATAAGAATAACTGACTGAACTACTCTACAACCTAAAAATAAACATGTATATGTACATGTATAACATGAATAACATGCTCCGCTGCCTAGTGACAAGTGATTGATAATCAATACTGCCACTCCCACCTGTCAATCAAACAACATGCAGGTAATTTAAACTAACAGAATTGTAAAATATTTAAAGCCAAATATATGAAATTATTTTGTTGGGGTAAAGGTGGAGGGGATCTAAATGTCTAGAGCTATTTTTTTTTCTGAACCAATAAAATAAAATTTCACTAGAACAAAATCAATTTCTATGCTGTTTTTTAGTTATATTAATTTTACAACCTCTGCACTTAAGAAAATGTCCACAGCAAAATAAATGCTTTAGAGAAATAGTGTACATGGCATTTTCGTCAGCAATTTTAGGATCTTGAGAAAAAAAATATTATTCACGTCAAAAAAGTTTCTGTGTAGAATGAAAAACTGCAGCAATTTCGAGGTTTGTATATATTTTTGGTCCACAACTGGTTTATCAAAGGCCGTGGCATGTGTTGTCCTGTCTGTGGGACGGTGCATATAAAAGACCCCTTGCTGCTTATTGGAAAGAGTAGCCTATGTGGTGGCAGCAGGTTTCTTCTAAATAAATATATCAGAATGACCATATGATTGATGTCCAATATCTGATAAGATTAAAATCAATGTGCTCTAGAGGCATCGTTAAATAAAATAACATACTACATGCACAAAATAACAAAAGCCACTTTCCATTTTATTTTCTAAATTGTACACAATCATGTAGCTGTTACATTTAATGGGATTTAAACAAAACTAAAAAAGGAAAAGATTGTTTATATAACACCACAGCACATTGTTTATTCAGCACCTTTAGAGGAAACCTGCCACAACCACATTGGCACTCATTCCAATTAGGTTGGTTGGCTGGTTCAAGCATGTTGTCCTGGGCACACAACTCAGCTTCCTGTGCTGTCTGTCCAGGACAGAGGTAAGTGTTAGTAGGAGACAGGAAACCTGCTGTCACCACACTAATGCGGCTACTCTTATTGATAAACAGCAAGGGATCTTTTATATGCACTATCCCACAGACAGGATAGCACATACCACAGCCTTTGTTAAACCAGTTGTGGACCCACTGGTCGGTGTAAGTTGTATACACCTATCCAGTAAGCTTTGCAGAGCACTCACTCTGGGTTGTAGCCAAAACTGAGATAAAAATCCCATGCCTTGACTGAGATTTAATCCCAGTATGTACTAGCCACGAGTCTGATAGCTTAACCACTGCGCAACGGAGGCCGGTTCTTCCAATTAGTAGCAAGAGATATTTTATATGCACTATCCCACTGACAGGACAGCACATATCACGACCTTAGATAAATCATTTTAAAACTACAACTACCCAATGAGCTTTGCAGTAAACAGTAAAGTTTGTCTTACTTAACGATGCCACTAAAACACAATTTTTATCTTATCATTAGATATTGGACGTTGACATATTGGTTGCTATTGGTCATTCTGACATATTTTTTAGAAAAACCGTCTTCTGCCACATTGGCTACTCTTTTCTGATAAGCAGCAAGAGGTCTTTTATATGCACCATCCGACAGACAGGACAGCACATACCACGGCCTTTGATGAACCAGTTGTGGATCGCTGGTTGGAATGGAAAGTAGCCCAAACTGCAAATGGGTCCACTGAGAAGGATCGATCCGACGACCAACTGTTTCACAAACACGCTACCGTTTGAGCTAGATCCCACTCTGAGCCTTGCAGAGCACTCATTCTGGGTCGGATCTGATATCGAGATTAAAAATCCCTTACCTCGACTGAGATTTAATCTCAGTACCTATTGTTTAAGGAAACAGATCTGACTTGTTTAGATTCTAACACTAAGATTTAAAGATTCTATATTACCTAAGAGTAAAAAAATATTTTAAAAATTAAATAAACTAAATCTCTCTGAAAGTTATAAGCTGAGATCTAATGTTACACACATTATTGGTGCTTTAAACGTTATGATTCACAAATGTTTTTGTATTGATATAAACATTTTTAGTTACTTCTTAATATCTCTGAAAGTTATAAGCTAATATATAATACATTGGTGCTTTAAACATTATGACTCACAAATGTTTTTGTATTTATATATTTATAAATATTTTAGTTACTTCTTAATATCTCTGAAAGTTAAGAACTAATATTTCGTGCATTGGTGCTTTAAACGTTATGACTCACACGCTTTTTATTTATATATTTATGAATATTTTTAGTAACATATCTTCTCCTGTACTCTTTTATTTGTTAAACTATTCTGTCTATTGTGTTCTTTTCACATTGTGCAGATGAGCTTCAAAGCCAGTGGCAGATCTAAGGGGAGGGGGGCACTGAGCCCGAATCCCTAAAATTAGCGACTAAAAAAAACAACTTAGTATAATTATAAAAAAAAATATTAGTATTTTTTTTTAACATTAAGAATCAGAGTATTCTTTAGGCCCACCCCCACCCCCAATGGATTTTCTGGATCTGCCACTGAAAGTTCAAACTAATAAAGAACTCAACTGAATTGAATATAAAGAGTGAGAACACTGGAAGCATTGACATTTATTGACAATGCTGCAACAGAAAAAAATATATAATAAAATAAAAATGATGAACTAAGCAACTTACATGTACATGCATGCGATATAACAAGATTACGTTTCTCCCTCTACACCTAAGTAGGTCAATTCATACTTATTTTAAAATTAATTAATTTTTTATGGAATAAAAAGCTTTTATATGCATTATATGAATCAATATGTCTGGTATTCAAATTTTTACTCAAAATATTTTTTGGCTTGGATGAACACATCTGTATACAGATAAAGAATTTATCTAGACTATATGGTACCGAACATCGGCCCCTTCCCAAATATAAATGGTACTGAAAATTCCCAATTTCTGGACTACAAATTAATATAATTATATAGTTTATATAATATTAAAGTTAAATTAATTCAGTGGTGTTAAAATAACTCCCGAATTATGAATAAAATTATGCTAATTTTCCCAATCCCTTCTGCCATAGGACCCTGGTGAAAAATCCGGGATAAATCCCTGCAGATACAAAGTAATGTACAATAGAATCGTCTTAATTGCATAGTCATGGTGCACCAATATTTTATACAATTAATATGATTATTTCTCTTTCAGAAATACCAATTAAAAATTATATTACTATTATTGCAGATTGGTATAAAATCGAAGTACAGAAATATACAATAAGTAAATAATGTTTTGACCATGTAACCTGAATACTTTAACAGATGCTAAAATAGCATAAGATTGTGTAAACTTTGTGGTCATTTTATGATTATTTGTTAAAAAGATAAGGTATCCCATGGTTTTTGGAACTTAAGAAGATAAAAAAATTGGCTTTCTACATTTTCTTATGCAATTAACCAGACACTGCAAAGAAAGCATAATTTTTATGCAATTAAAAGGCAATCATTGAATAGATTTGCATAAAAATTATTCTGTGCAGCAGAATATTATGCAAATAACAGAAATATGTTATGGTCAGGTATATAATGAAGACAATAAAAGAAGTAAATGATGCCTCTAGAGCACATTGATTTTTATCTTACCATTGGCTGTTGAACATCAATTATATGGTCATTCTGACATATTTATTTAGAGGAAAACTGCTTTTACCACATAGGCTATGCTTTCAGAAAAGCAGCAAGGGGTCTTTTATATACACCGTCTCACAGACAGGACAGCAAATACCACAACCTTTGATGAACCAGTTGTGGACGAAACGGAAAATAGCCCAAACTGCAAATGAGTCCACGGAGAAGGATCGACCCGATGACAGACCCTTTCACAGGCGGTCACGCTACAATTTGAGCTACATACCGCTCCCTGCAATTAAATGGACTCGACTGTATATACTTTATACCAACATTCACATCTACAAGATTGTATAGTAAGTCTTGGTGGTCCAGTTGTAGGACATCGGACTCTCAAGCTGAAGACAGTGGTTCAAAACCCATCGAAAGCTGCCTAACACTTTGTCAATATGTGAAAATAACCAAAATTTCGGCATGCTATAACTGATGATTAATAAATCAATGTGGAATGGGATGTAGCCCAAATGGAGGCATCGTTAAATAATAAATAAACTTTTGATATCCAATAGCTGATCATTAATAAATCAATGTGCTCTAGTTGTGTCGTTAAACATATACACAAACATGTACATGTCTAAACATCAATTTACAATGATGAGTAAAGTTCTACATATACAGTGAGACCTCATTTATCCGGACTCCAGTAATCTGGAAACCCCACTTTATGGATGGTCATTCAAGAAAACAAAACTCCCACACTGTAAATGTATCCGTTAATCCAGAAATTCGGTTTCCGGGACTGGACGGTCATAATCCAAAACAATGTGTGAGAAATAAAGGCAATTTGCTCCATTTAACCGTACATAACTAATTCCTTTAATATCAAACAGAAAAGAAAAGGAGTGATCACTCATGACCATTTGTGTAATCGACGTATGCCAAAATGGCTACAAAGGGTGTCACACCACTGTTTTCTTAATTCTTATCGGGTGCTTATTGCGCGAGTGCAAGTTAGCACAACTGTTGTTTTACTGTTTTCTTTATCAACAGTTAATTAAGGTTTGGTTTATTATATATTTTAGAAGATGAAACGTAAATAGCATATTGAATTGAAAATTGTGTTCATGCTCACACAATAAGACTTACATCCCAAAGTTAAAAGGTTAAACATTGTTTAAACAACAATAAGGTGTACTAAATAAAATGCTTATATTTTTGTTCATTGCTTTTTGTTACTTCATTTATTTTTCAAGGGAGATTACTCCCAATGTTTTAGTAGTATGGAAGTTTGTTAATACGAACACATTTCGGAAAAACGATGCCGTCTGGATAAACGAGGTCTCACTGTACATGTATATGTAATATCTCATACATGATGCATACATGAATTTGCACATTTTAACAATTGCATTCATCATGAAAGGATTAGTTGTTTGACGACACCTCAGCACATTGTTTATTCAGCGGCTATCAGGTGTTAAAACATACATGCATGGTTTTTTGTGACTCATGCTTTTAAGAGAAACTTGCTATAGGCATATAGGCAACATTTTCCGATTAACATAAAAAAAAAACATAACATAGCCTAAATGATAAACCAGTTATGGACCAATGGTTGGTGCAAGAGGCATACATGTATATATCTATCCACTGAGAATTGTGGAGCACTCGTCTGTGTTGGAGCCAAAAATGAAATTAAAAATCCAATGTCTTGAATGAGATTTGATCCCAGTACCTACTAGCTGTGAGTCTGACAGTATAACCACTACACCTACACACTGAAAGTAAAGTTTATTTAACGATGCCTCTAGAACACATTGATTTTTATCTTGTCATTGGTTGTTGGACGTCGATCATATGGTCATTCTGACATATTTCTTTAGAGGAAACCCACTGCCACCACATAGGCTACTCTTTCTGATAAGCAGCATGGGATATTTTATATGCACCGTCCCAGAGACAGGACAGCACATACCATGGCCTTTGATGAAATAGACCAAACTGCAAATAGGTCCACTGAGAACGATCGATCCACATAGGTTCAGAAGCACTCGCTAAAAGTATTGAGATTAAATATTTCATGCCTTGACCGAGATTTGATCCCAGTACCTATTAGCCATTAGTCCAACCAATTTTTTTTGATAAATAAATAAAATAAGAGAGAAAAACAAACAAATCTTTTAACTTTATTTTATTTTAATGGCCATTATTTTGATTAATCGACAACATAATTGGCAGCAGCAAATGCAACCCCTGCAATTAAGAAAATACCCTTCCCCATCAGAAAAAAAGAAAAGGACCGACAGCATGAAAAAGAAAACCGACAGAGTGTGTGGAAAGACAGTTGGCTAAACAAAGAGTCGGGAGGAAAGAGATGGTGGTAAATATACGATTCCTAAAAAAAAACGCCATGTTCTGTAGAGATTGAATATAAATCTTTTGTTGTTGGAACCTCAATATTCAAACTGGAAAGCATAAAAGTTTACGAAACGTCAGATAATTATAGATTAATTTTGTTCTGTTGTTAAAAATAATATATAATTTTTCTATAGGCTGGCAGACTAGTACATATTCTGGCGGGCTAGTAAAAGTTGGTTATGATCTGGTGGGTTAGTGAAACATTTTCCATTTCTGCACCCCTGTTCAGTGGCTATTAGCTGTCAGACCGGACTTGTGGTTCTTAGGTACTGAAATCAAATCTCAGTTGAGGCATGGGATTTTTAATTTCAGTATCGGCTCCAACCCAGAGTTAGTTCTCCGTAAGGCTCAATGGGTAGGTGTATACCACTTCCACGACTTGTGGTCCACAACTGGTTTAACAAAGACCATGGTATGTGCTATCCTGCCTGTGGGATAATGCATATAAAAGATCCCTTGCTGTTTATCGATAAGAGTAGCTGCATTAGTGTGGCAGCAGTGGGTTTCGTCTCTCCTACTAACACTAACCTCTGTCCTGGACAGACAGCAAAGGAACCTGAGTTGTGCCCAGGACAGCATGCTTGAACCTTAATTGGATATAAGCATGAAAATAAATACAACCAACCAACAACCAGCATTCAGACATACTTTGTAATTAGCAGCAAGGGAATTTTATATCTGTTTTCCCAATGACAGGATAGCACATACCACAAGCTTTGATAAACCAGTTGTGGATATACTGGTCTGTTTTAAGTGGTATACACCTGCCCACTGAGCCTTGCAGAATGCTCACTCTGGATTGGATTCAAAATTATCATTAAAAATGCCATGTATTGATAGAGGTTTGATCCAAGTACCTACAGCTGCACGAATCAAAATCAAAAAGCCCGTCGGGCGACTTGCCAATTTTGAGTCCTGTGATGCTCACCTCCGAATTCATAAAATGTTCCGTATACCGCACGCTGTCATCTGATCTTTAATGCAAAATTGTCGCCATTTTAACTTTGCTAACATTCCGAAGATGAGGCCAAGTTCGGAAAACCCAGCTTTCTCTATGTCTATTTATAGCATATTCTCCAGCGCCAGATCCTCGCGTTGTTTCACTTTGTGCATGTCATTTATATTCGACTGCTATTAGTGCTAAATAAAAATGTGGAAATATCTTGAAAATGTTTCAAAGCCACCAGAAAAAAGGAGAAAACAAGTGATGAAATTAAAGAAAAGAATAAACAGTATGAGAAGGAAACTCGCAACAGTTTTTGACAAGAAAAATGGAAAAAGGACGAGAGAGGTGAACCCAGGGAATGAATAATTTATGACGAAACTCGAAATATTGTTTTGCACTTTTTGTAAAAAATATGCTCCACCTAACCAGAGCAAGGTTTCGATGTTTGTTGCGGGAACTGATAAAATAAAATATCGGGCTAGTGGATTTTTTTTTTCTAGCCCAGCTGACTATTAATAAAAATTATAATTCAACAGGCCTCATAGTTCACCAGAATGCACCATTTCCCTCTGTATTTCAGAAAAAGCTCCTTCTTTGGGAGGGGACACTGCCCTCTTCCAAACCCTTACCCGGATAGGTCGCTTTGCTCACTTGCAAAAAATGCCGATGAAAGTCGATATTTGTTATTGATTTATACAAATACAGTTACTGAATGTACCAGATGAATATTGATTATATACTAGCTGTAATTATCAGTTACTGATCATAGAATGTATTTGGTAATATCCTGAATGAAATAATAAATACTGAATGAGTCATTATTGTTATTTACAGTAGTGTAGCATTAGTACATCAGGGTAAGCATGTGGGCCACACACAGCAACACTTTGACTTGCCCGTACAACTTTTTAATGGCCAATGACTAAATTTTGTTAAAACATAACGTAGCAGAATGTGAAGAGTTGTTCCTATTGGAACTAAAGATTGACATGGCTGAGGTGTTCTGATTGAATATGTACGAATATTTTTACGTGGCTGAGATTTCCGGAATACGTAATCAAAACCGGCCACTGCATTTCGAATGGTTTTAGACTGTTTGATAGACTGGAGAAGTGGTCACTATTGTGTCCTGTATGGGTTTGGTTACACAGATACCAATAGAAAACCAATTTAAAACAAATAAAAAGTAACTTTCCAGTCCCTTACAAACATTAGTCACTTACATTTTGATATATAATACAATATGCACACATTTTTGGTTGCCAGGCAAATGACACGTTACGGTTTTTACCCTATTTTGACTCACCATGGGTGATTGGGCAACAGTAAAGTGAACATCCTGGTACATGTAAATAAAATACTTGTCACTTACCATTGTATTAATATTATTTAATGATCTACCAACACAGGAAATAAATATTGGCTATTAGGGGTCATTTGCCATTACATGAACATTTAATGAATAAAATGTCAAAAAAACGTTCTTGCTTTTGGGATAGAGATATTTTGCAGATTGTCAAAATAGCCTTCCAGCAGTGGTATTGTTTTTTTTTATAAATATGTTAAAGAGAATCAATCATGCTTCTTCAATCCTTTTTGTATGAATCGAAACACCTGAATATGATCAAAACACATCTTAAACATAATTATTGTAGATTTTTATTTGATTATAAATATAAAATTGTCTTCCATGTTTGAAAGAGTTCTGTGAATAACATGGATTTCTATAAATTTGTTTATTCTGTTACAGTTGTCTTCTGTCAAAGAACTGTACGCCTGTTCCAGACACTTGTATTAAGAGGAAGCGACATGTTGTTTCTAAAGCTAGTGCTACAAGCTCACACAGGCCTGCCATGCCAGATCAGGTGGGTAATATATTCAGATTTAAAATTTGAGAAAAGTACATACATTGGTAAATAAAGTATTAACGTGAAGGATCATTCAAGATTGCCCAATTTTCAAAACCTTCTTCCCCAAATTAGTACTTTTAAAATGTAGATTTTTTTTCAAGATTTCAGTCAGCTTTTTAGTGAAACATTTATTTTTAAATTCTGGCCCTGATACATCTTACTTTCTCCCAAAGGCCTATGAGTTCCTATTTTTGTGGAGAAGAGTGGGCAAGTCGATTTTTGTAAAAATTTAAGGTTTTTAAAAGAAAATGCCATAATCTCTATAACAACATCTATTTATGCTTTGGGGGTCAATGGCCACCCCTATCCCCCTTCCCCTGTTTCATACACCTATGTTTCCTCTGCTCCTTAGAAGTACATGTCTCTTGTGTATGAATAGGTAAATTTAAACATTTATAAATGACCTCTAATTCATCAGAAGTCCTAAAACAAAATAGGTGTTTCAAAGAATGTGTCAAAAATAGTTAATGTGGTAGGTAAGATTTTGTTTTCTATCCAGCAAATTTAGATAATCAATACAGGTAGATGTATATTGATCTACATCTTGATATTATATTATTCAGAAAAATGCGTCTGACCAGGCAGTTGCGTCACCAGAGAAAACAAAATGTGCATCATCCGAAGTGATCACCAGTACAACAGCAAATCAGTCTTCTGGAATCAGTGGCAGTTCATGTGGTAGTGCCACTTCGCAGAATGCATGCTTTGAAGATAAACCCACTCCCATCGACAAGAAAAGAAAACTGGGTAAGTGTTTTAGTATTGTGATAAACCCACGCCTGTTGACAAGAAAACTAGGTAAGTGTTTTTAGTGTATTATGATATTCGTATTGTGATAAACCCATGCCTATCAACAAGAAAACTAGGTAAGTGTTTTAGTTTATTATGACATCCATATTGTGATAAACTTACTCCTGTTGACAAGAAGTAGAGGCACTGATTTTCTGCAATAACGGAAACGTGGACAGAATTACGGAAAAAATTAGATTAAACGGAATTCCCAATTTTCTCCAAAAACATTATTACTCATCTCCAAATTGTGCAGTTTATTAATTAAACAGATTTTCCAGCTTCAGTTTGAAAACAAAAAAAATGATTGATTCTTGACTACACTAAGTAACACTGTTATCTGTACATGTTACACCAAATTAGTTTGGTGAACAGACAATGACCGCCATCGATCTAACAGAGTAAACCGAATGTTTTTATTTTTTATTATTATTATTTTAATTTTATTTTTCTCAAATTCTCTGACAGTTACGCGAGTTAAATATTTATTACATATTTTGGGTCGATTTATTTATGTTTGGTAAATTACCGAACTCCATGTAATTGTGTATTAATAAGTTTCAATCCCCTTTTATTTATTTATTTTGTGTGTGTGTTTAATGGAAAATATTTCAGTGGAACACAAAACGAATTTATAAAATTTACTGAAACAGAAAAAAATGTCCTTCTCCCAATCTTTATTTTAAAATATCAAAATATATACTGCCAGTCATTAAATTAATGTGACCAAGAAATCATGTGGCAGATTGATTCAGTGTAACAGCACATGTTTGTCTTTCTCATTAGTCAGACATGCTGTTACATGCCTGATCAAGCCTCTGTGTATAGTGTGCGTTCAGCACATACTCGTCTCAAGTTTATCTGTCATATTTCAACATCATTAGTTTTGGCATCGCTCTCGCTGTATGCCTTTTATCTGACATTTTGTTAAAATCAATAATTAATCAAGAATTTTAGTGATGAATAATTTACTGAGTTTACAGTGTAGTGAAACCACAGGTATTTTAATTGCAAGATAGAAAGTGACTTGACAGATGTTTGACAAAGTTACCAGCCTTCCAAAATATTTGGACTAGTGGCCAATATACAGTGTATAAACTTAATGGGCAAAAAAAATGATACCATGGATAATTTAACAATAACTTTGAGGAACCACACAAAACTTTGAAAATAACATTTGTATTAGCAAAACAGATGTGTAATTGACATAAATGGCATAATTTAATTTAAGCAGCAATGAAAACAAAATCTGCAGAAGTCTTAAACAAAGTATCCAAATGACCAAAATATTTGAATTTTTGGTTTCATTTAAAAACTAAAATGCACTCCACCCGACATAAAAACAACAACTTTTTATATGCTATTTAACTTTAGTTGTGGTAGACGTATGGTTAAAAAAATAGCATGTAACATAAACATATCCTACTTACTATATCAAATGTTTTTCAGTATATTTGCAAAAACATTTGTTTTTTTACACATTCTTTTACTGATCCGGCTGTTTAATTGGGACTGTAAATACAAATATTTCATGAATGTCATTATTTGTGATTAAAAAACTCTTGTTGCACACATGCCAGGGGTTGAAAAAATACTATTGCCCAATGCTCGGGGCAAGTGGAATTTGTCTGTCGGGCAACTGATCAGCAAGATCTAACTTTGCAAGTAAACTTTCAAGCTATTAAATTCATTTCTACATTTCTTATTTGCAAAATATAATGACTTACATCACATTTTTGCAGTTCGCGTTACAGTTATTTCTATCTACATGTATGTAAGTCAATCGCAACATTTCGGCTATTTCCGTTATGATAAATGCTATATTGTTTTTTTGTGTTACGCCAAATAAAGGTAATGTGATAGAAGACAACAGTAACCAGTCTAATTCGTGAATGGTTTCTCTGACGATTACAGAAATAGCCGATAATTAGAGCAAATAATCTACCCTAATTCTATATATAGCTTTGAAATTCTCGACGGATGTGGGACGATGTTGTCAGGTGTAGGCCTACCCGAGAAGTGATTTGGAAGCACTATCCATTGTTTTAAATGCTTTTGATGCTTTACTAGTTATTATGCTACAATGTATATTACTTGAATACATTTGCAATAAATGACGTTCAGAAACGCGTCTTTGAATATTATTTTTTTTAAACCTTTTTCCAAGTGGAAGGATGGGAAAATTAAAAAAAAAATTCCCTGTTTCTATTCACTCATCACTTTTGGACCCTCCCCTTTTCAGAAATCCCACTCCCCCTTTCAGAAATCCTGCATCTGCACCTGTAATTTATTTTCAATAGTTGTGGTTCACCCAATGTTTTTGCCCATTACGGCATTATGACTGTCAATTAATGTAGATGTTTACCTTTGTATTGAAACAAATATTGATTTAACAAACCCCAGCACAAAAATAAACATCGGATATTGGGGGTTACGCTATGTTTAAATAAAAACACTATTCTAAATCACTGTAAAGAGGTGATTTATAATATGGTTAACTACATTGTATATACAATGTTTACCAGGACTTGCGATGACGCGTAAATCGCACTTATTAACGCATATTTTGGTGCTTGTGACTCGTAAAAATGTATGCTGCGCATCAGAACTGACATGCAGTTTTTTCCACAAATCATATATAGACATATTTTAAAAGATAGCTGAGTTATAGGTAAATATAGACACTCACCTTATTAAATCGGAAACAAAAATAGAACAATATTTTTCTTAAAAATGACAATTTGTATTAACTTGCAAGTAAGCACATAACTTTTTATACAATTATATTGCTTCGTATTCCACTGTGGTTATGTATACTAAGTTTGGTATAGATTAAATAAGTAATAAAGTATTTATAAATCTTTATAATACAGTTCATTGTATTTTTCATTTTGAGGGTAGAGATACATAAGTGGTCATATCTTT
>JAULBS010076732.1:0-20070 GCA_032355785.1 Symmetromphalus regularis
AGTGTGTATTTGTGTGGTTTATTGCTCAAAGATGTTAAATTATTGGACACCCTATAATATCACTTTAAGAGAGTGTGGTTGTATTTGTGTGGTTTATTGCCAAAAGATGTTAAATTATTGCACACTCTATAATATCGCTTTAAGAGAGTATGTATTTGTGTGGTTTATTGCTCAAAGATGTTAAATTATTGGACACCCTATAATATCGCTTTAAGAGAGTGTGGTTGTATTTGTGTGGTTTATTGCTAAAAGATGTTAAATTATTGCACACCCTATAATATCGCTTTAAGAGAGTGTGTATTTGTGTGGTTTATTGCTCAAAGATGTTAAATTATTGGACACCCTATAATATCACTTTAAGAGAGTGTGTATTTGTGTGGTTTATTGCTATAAGATGTTAAATTATTGCACACCCTATAATATCGCTATAAGAGAGTGTGGTTGTATTTGTGTGGTTTATTATTAAAGATGTTAAATTATTGCACACCCTATAATATCGCTTTAAGAGAGTGTTGTTGTATTTGTGTGGTTTATTGCTAAAAGATGTTAAATTATTGCACACCCTATAATATTGCTTTAAGAGAGTGTGGTTGTATTTGTGTGGTTTATTGCTCAAAGATGTTAAATTATTGGACACCCTATAATATCGCTTTAAGAGAGTGTGTATTTGTGTGGTTTATTGCTCAAAGATGTTAAATTATTGGACATCCTATAATATCACTTTAAGAGTGTGGTTGTATTTGTGTGGTTTATTGCTATAAGATGTTAAATTATTGCACACCCTATAATATCGTTTTAAGAGAGTGTGTTTGTATTTGTGTGGTTTATTGCTGAAAGATGTTAAATTATTGCACACCCTATAATATCGCTTTAAGAAAGTGTGGTTGTATTTGTGTGGTTTATTATTAAAGATGTTAAATTATTGGACACCCTATATTAATTAAATAATGTTGCACATGCAGCAGCTTAGTCTACATAATTAACTAAATAATTAATACTGACTATATTAACTAAGCTGCTGACTCCTGATTACATACACAACAGAATGTCTTCTTACCTTTTTCTGTACAGTATAATCTCTAGCATCAATGGCTTCACATACACGTTTTCCAAACTGAAATATAAATAACCAGAATAAATGCAGGTTTAGTAATTAAATAAAAGATTTATATTAACCATAGTATGACACCCCAATAGCAGATAGGAAAGATTTCCACCCAAACCCCTCCCAATTCTCTCTATCATTCCAACAATGGATTATATAGATGTAGCTGCTATTTAAAAGAATGAAGTTAAGCTAACCCTAATCTGAAGATAAGAATAATTATGAGTAAAAAAGAAAGAAGAAAAAAAATGAAGAGTAAATACAATGTTAATTAAATTATGTTTAAACGAGGGTGAGTTCAGGTGGATATTTTGCCAGATTTTTTTTTTAAGGAAATTGTTAAACAATCAGACCAACTATCAAAAAAGAAAAGATCCTTAAATTAACTTTTACTAAACAGAAAAGATCTACACAGCATGAGGCACCTTCAAAATTCAGTTCTACCACGCTTATCTTTCTTGATATGCTGAAGAGGCTAGAACCAATAAGGAAGTAGCTAGCAACTATACGTGCTAGAGGCAAGGACGTGCCTTCAGCCTGCAGAAATAAATAAATAATTGCATGGCTAGCTGTCCTGAGGGTATCAGTTATAACAAGGTCTATATAGTAGTGATAACAAGGTCTGTGTGTACAATGTGTTCACACCACTGTCCAAGCAGGTCAGCGGGATGGTCAGTTAGCAATCTGTATGTGGACATAGATGTGAGAAGTGGGCTAGCAGCTGTCAGTCAACCTGTTGCTTAAGTACTGCATTTACCAGGCCAGTTGGTCAGCTGATATTGATTGAAATATGACAGGTAAATAACTGTTTACAATACTCTGTGTATTTAAATCTATATGCATTGATTTTTGTAACCCACAAACTGCCATTTTATTGTGTTAATTTTAAATTATTTCCAGAATTTTCTATTTTAAGAGATAATTGTTCGTCTTTGCCCGACACTCATTTCAAAATGGGAAGCAGTGATTGTTTGCTAGCTCTCCTCTTGAAATTTACTCCATGGGGTGATTTTTAGGTGAATTGCTGTTCTGCTGTTTTTTAAATGAAGAGGATGGATTTCAGTACACAAAATCTTTAATGTAATTTATCCAGTGTACAATTTACATGGAGTTATTCATAATTATTGACATTTTCATATTTGTACAAATCATATGCTTGAAGATGTATGTTGTTTATTACAGGTGCTTGTCATCTTCATGTGTCATATTATGTTTAAACAGATCACTGGAAGTATACAAAGGTGTCTTATAAAGACAAAGATGTCCTGTTATGACAATGGTATCATTATGACAAGTGTGTCCTATTGTGACAATAGTATCTTATTATGAGGTGAAGTATTTTTTATACGGGTCCACATCCAATTTGGTTCGGACTCGTCTATCCCGGGTCCAATGTCCTAAGACAAGACTAAGACGTTAATGTTAGTAGGAGACTCGAAACTCGCTGCTTTTTTTCTATAAACATCAAGGGATCTTTTATATGCACTATCCCACAGACAGAATAGCACATATCACGGCCTTTGTTAAAACAGTTGTGGAACACTGGTCGGTGTATGTGTTATACACCTACCCACTGAGCCTTGCAGAGCACTCACTCTGGGTTGGAGCCGATACTGAGATTAAAAATCCCATGCCTCGACTGAGATTTGATCTCAGTACCTATCAGCCTCGAGTCCGATAGCTTAACCACTGTGCCACGGATTATTATGATGTAGGTGTCCTATTATGACAAAGGTGTCCTATTAAGAGAAAGGTGTCATTAAAAAAGGTATTTGGCTATTAGAGGTCATAGTATATTTTCCTTTTCTTTCACAGAATAATTTGGCTTTAAAGTAAAGATAAATAGTGTATGTTAAACTTTCAAAATCCTAAGTCTGAAGAAAGATATATATAGCAAGATCGACAATCTTTTTGTAAGATTAATCTGACTGCAAAGTAAAGAAAACCACTGGTTTGTCATTTTTCCTTAAAAAGTCTGTAAGCCTGAAGAAATATTAATATAAAATTAACAAATATTTTTCTCACTATTGCTCTGGTTTTAACAGAGAACAGTGGATTGCCTTTCTTCTTTCAGTGTACTAACATATGCCTGTTGTTCTCTTGGTGTATAGGCATGTGCTGATAGCCTAATACAAAGAAAGACTCCAAAGACACAAGAAAAAGATCCATACAATTAATTCTAAATGATTATTTTTCAGAGTAATCTGCTTGTGAAGATGAACAGTGGAATGCCATCTTTCCTTCAAAATGTCACCAGCTTGGAGAAACAGATGGAGGATGCCGTAATCGACAACGATCTTGAAACCATCTACGAACTTCTCTCCAGTGGCTTTGACGTCAACAAAAAGCTTCACATCCATGGTGGCAACACGGCACTGCACCTAGCAACCAAACAGGGATATCATCACGTCATCGAACTGCTCTTAAAACACGGAGCCGATCCTCTTGCCAAGAATGATTTAAACATCACTCCAATAAGCATTGCAGCTAAACAGAGCAAACCAGTATGTTTAGAGATCCTGATCAACTACGCGGAACATCTGCTAGATCTCGGGACACTGTGGCTGCAGTTTGATGGTTCCATCAGCTTGTGGAAGGATTCTAATGATGAGGTATTCGGGACGTTGATCCGGTCGACGCCAAACATCCAAGTGATGAGAAGTAATGTACAAAACAATCTCTTCTATCTGCTCCGGACGGGTCAGATGTACCACAGTCTGAAGATGTTCATACTGGTGGGCAACAGTCTGACACCAGAACAGCAGAGCAAGATGGATCCCGTGAGTGACAAGCAGTTTCTAGACTGGTTCAAACAATACAGACGTTCTGTGCATCCTCTCAAACATTACTGTCGTGTGGTTATAAGGCGGTCGTTCCATCGTCGATATAATGTCTTTTACGGAGCAAGTCGTCTGCCAGTTCCTGCAGCCATTCAGGATTATATATGTATGAGAGATATAGAGGAACCAGCACAGGACAGCCGATCAAATGAGTGATGATGGAAGTTATTATGTGATAGGTTTTGTGATGAAATGGGTTGTTTGTTATAGACTGTGATAATATGTGATGACATCCAAGCAATAGGCTATGTTTGCAAGCTGTGATGTGAGAAGAGTTGTGATACATGACACGTGTAAGAAATGACGTGCAATACTAACAATAATATTTTTGTGACACAAAATAAGTAACATTAAGGAAAACTTATAATATATGACAGGGTGAAAAGAAGGTATTTTGAGAGTCAGTCTCTTCATATTGATACAGTCTAGTAATATTTCAGGTTGCCACAAAATTGAAGAAATAATTTTAAAACAACCGCTCTTTTACAACGTGTAAAAATATATTAACAAATGGGTGAAAAGCTTTCACAATTTCTTATTGTACTTGTAAGCTTGTATATCCCCAGCTAAATGTACTATGATATATATAATGTTACTCAATATGTTAATATACAATGTTGTATCAGATGTTCCAAATATTGTAACCTGAAAAAGACACGCTATAGTTTGCATTGCTATAAAGCAGTAATTAAACATAACACAATTGTGTTGTAAATTTGTAATATGGTAAGACACACCATTATATAGGGCTGTAACGATATACTGTTGCAATACTTGCCGAGTGCAATACATACCACGATATGGTTTTGTGTATCATAATATCTACTTAATAAGAATCCATTATCTTATAAGTTCTATGACTATGACAGTAAGTTATAAAAATATAAGTTAAACTTAATTAAAACATTAGTATGATAGTATCAAAATATGACTATCACATCTTGGTAATTAATCAAATTGTATTGCAATATCGGTATGCTGTATCGCAATATAGTTTTGGCCATATCGTTGCACCCCTACCATTACACGATATTCTCCTGCTGTTACATGGTAAAAATTTATTTTATTTTGTGCATTAGCTGGATGTGCATATTTAGTTGTTGTTAGCTCTGTGTGAAGAAAGAAACAGGCAGGAAAGATTTAAAATACCGTTAACTAGCTATCAAGACACTAACAACCCTTGAAATTAAGAAGATGTCCACATTTTCCATGGCAATTTTAGCGTAAAGTATATTTTATTTTCAAAACAATGTAATAAGAAGAAATACACCTTGAAAAAAACATTTAGTTTGGGGCAAAAAAAAGGTGCCATGGAAAATGAAGAACTCTACAGCATTGCCAATTGCCGCAGACAATTTTGGGAGTTGACTAATAAATTTAAACAAAAGGAGCAAACAATACCAATGTATTACAACAGAAGAATACAGTTGTATACTTAACATAATATATTTTTTTACCTTGTATGAAATGTCCAAGATGAAAGAGTTTGTGTATGAAATGACCTGATGGGAAATTTTATCTAGGGGATGGTGACCAAAGGGTCAGTTCTTGGGGAGTCACTTGTAGAAAATTGAGTCATGAGCTTAATTTTATATATTTTCAGAGTCATTTGAA
The DNA here is from genome assembly GCA_032355785.1 of Symmetromphalus regularis. Taxonomy (NCBI): domain Eukaryota; kingdom Metazoa; phylum Mollusca; class Gastropoda; order Neomphalida; family Neomphalidae; genus Symmetromphalus; species Symmetromphalus regularis. The sequence continues at coordinate 5,560 of JAULBS010076732.1, forward strand.
TTTGTTTTAATTCATTTTCCAAACTGCTACGTCACTGTTCTTGGCAAGCATGTATTCTTTATTTACAATGTTGTGACATCAACAAGGGCTTTGGCATAATGAGGCAATGCAACACTAAGACCCAATGGTTTGTGACATAGCAGTCTTAGTATCAACCAGGTTCCATTCGTTTTCCATGTAAATTTGTTTCAACTTGATCTAAGACCAAATATTCTTTTTTCTTTCGTTTCAATTGTTCTTTTCTTTCTTTCTTTACTTAAAACTATTGTGTGAGTCAGAATACAGTTTTTAGGCAAAACCTGGACATAAGAATGTGATTATGTTTGTTTATTGTCATTTGTTTTATCTGTGAGCATTGCTTTACTACATTTTTACCATTAGGCATATTAGTATCTATCTGCAATAAATGTAATATACGTAGTATACATATATATACAGATGTATATTGACAATACCGGTAGTTTATTACTAAATAAAACTGGTTGAAATATCTTTGCATTGTGTTTATAACATCACAGAACAAATAAAACCACCATAAAAAGTAAATCATATTTTAGCTTCACTCAAAACAATTCTGAAAACTACCTTCTTTTCGCAAATGGAATAATAGTTATTTTTCTCATCTATGCTGACGGTCAAAAGAAACCCCTCCAGATGAATTTTGACAACAGCAGAAACTACAAAATCATAATTTGAAAAACATCAGTCTGTAAATCTCAAAATTATCTTACTGATGACTAATAAACCATGATTTCTAAATGATATCATTTTGTGGTTACAATTAACATGGGGAGGGATTGTGTGGTGGAGAGGGTTTACGTTTTTTTGTTTTTGCTTTGTAAATATTCAACCTGGTATACATTCTTTTGACCTTCAGTCACCCCTGGATTAATCATTAAGCATAATAAGCTCATGCTTAGGGCACCAAGGGCAAAGGAGACACCACAGAAAGTAAAAAATTAAATTGCTTTTTGTTATAAAGTGTTAAATAAATGAAATAAAAAAAGGACTATATTGTGAATATAAATAGTGAAATTGGGTCTGACTGGCCTGCAAGTAAACAGAATTATGAATCTTGCAAACGGAAGGGCCGGGGCACAAAGGTTGCTTAGGGCATCAATCAGACTTAATCTGGCCCTGCCTCCAGTATATAATAAGACAATTTAAGAAATTCAATATGTTTCTTTCTATTAAAAAGGCAATATAAACGCTTACCTCCCTGGTGGAAAGATGGTCACTCAACTTTTCAGCTTTTTCAACATCACCCTTGGCAATGGCTTCGACTATTTTCTCTTCAACTTCTGTCTTGGGTGCATATCTGCCATGATCTATCCCCTTCAAATGATCATTGACCCCCATGTACTTATTGATTTCAGAAAACTCGGCTTCATGGGCATTCTGCATACTGACTGCATCTTTAGTATTACTGAAACCAAGAACATAATCTACACATTATAGCAATCATCAAAAGTCATTTGTCTGTCTCAACACATCAAACATGATTACCAACAAATTCTCCAGGGTCTGTTAAAGCAGCTCTCTCTCCTCCCTATTTTATAACATTTTACTACAGCATAATAAAAACACAAATGCAGTTTAATAAATCTCTCTGTCTTTCTTGACAACAGATATTGTTGATTGCCTATATGCACTTTTCAAATCATGCAGTCATATTTATAACTGAGATAAAGTGGGTGTGGGATGCAAATTGCCTTGCTTTGCTGTTGGTTGTACTTATTTTCTTGCTTATATCAAATTAAGATTCAAGCACGCTGTCCTGGGAGCACAAATCGGTTTTCTGTGCTGTTTGTTTTAGTAGGAGAAATTAAATCTACTGCTGCCACATTAATGCAGCTATTCTTACCGATAAGCAGCACAGGATCTTCTATATGAGCACAAACCATGGCTTTTGATAAACCAGTTGTGGGTCAATGGTTAAAGCAAGTGATGTACACCTATCTATTGAGCTTGGTGGAGCACTCACTCTGGGTTTGAGCCGTACTGAGATTAAAAGTCCACATGCCTCAACTGAGATTTCATTCCAGTACCTACCAGAATCCAAAAGCATAAGCACTGCACCACAGTGATTGGAAATCTCTTAGCTGTGCACTAGCCAATGGATTATTATGTGACTTAGTTAACAGAAGAAAGGTGAACTCAAAGTTTGTTTTATCTAACAATGCACATTTATTTTTATCTTATCATCAGTTATTGGACGTCAATCATATGGTCATTCTGACATATTTATTTAGAAGATACCTGCTGCTGCCACTTAGGCTACTCTTTCCGATAAGCAGCAAGGGGTCTTTCATATGCACTGTCCCACAAACAAGATAGCACATACCACGGCCTTTGATGAACCAGTTGTGGACCACAGGTTGGAATGGAAAATAGCCCAAACTGCAAATGGTTCCACTGAGTAGGATCGATCCAACGACAGACTGCATTACAGAAAGACACGCTACCACTTGAGCTACTTCCCATCTCCAAAGGTGAACCCAGTGAACAAAACAATGATTAAATATTTAAAATATTCCAGATTGCTATTTTAAGTTCACTAGAAGGGCTAAGAATATGTTGCTTGAAGGGCATGTTCTTATGATCAGGAGGATATACCAAGGCACAGCAACTCAAATTTAAATGTTTTTGTATGGCATGAACCCTGCATCAAATACTTGATTTTCACCATACATTCCATTAATTCAATTCTGCAAATAAATTTCTTGAAATACAGTGTGGACACATAGGAAATACCACTATTTGTAACTAACTATATTTTTAATCGTCACACAGATTAAATATGAGTGTGTCCTGACTCTAGGGACACCCTGTATATTAAAAAACATAACATTCCACGAAAATAAATAGAAAATGTTCAAATTCTATGGAAGGCCTACTTATGCATGTAGTTCTGCCACACAGTATGTATTTATGTACCATTTAACAGAGGTTCAAACATGCTTACCATAAGCACACATTTGTCGTCAAGGGCCTTGTCCAAAATATAAAATGTGCACCCTTGGTGAGAGACAGAGTAAAGGGAGAGAACGATGCATGCTACTGAATTTAAGTATAATTTATATTTTAAAATTATTTGCTTGGACCTTAAGTTGGAGTAAATTAGAAACAGCTTTGGCATGTAGGACTAGCTAAGCTGGACAGGCTGAAAAAGAAATTTTCTGTCACTATTCAGACAGCGTACTAACGGCATGATTACACAGGCTGAAAAAGAACCTTATCTGTCACTATTCAGATAAGAGTACTAGAGGGATCATTACACAGTCTGAAAAAGAACCTTATCTGTCACTATTTAGATAGCGTACTAGTGGCATCATTACACAGGCTGAAAAAGAACCTTATCTGTCACTATTCAGATAGAGTACTAGCGGTATCATTACACAGGCTGAAAAAGAACCTTATCTGTCACTATTCAGATAGCATACTAGTGGCATCATTACACAAGCTGAAAAAGAACCTTATCTGTCACTATTCAGATAATGTACTATTGGCATCATTACACAGGCTGAAAAAGAAACTTATCTGTCACTATTCAGATAGCGTACTAGCGGCATCATTACACAGGCTGAAAAAGAACCTTATCTGTCACTATTCAGATAGCGTACTAGCGGCATCATTACACAGTCTCAAAAAGAACCTTATCTGTCACTATTCAGATAGTGTACTAGCGGCATCATTACACAGGCTGAAAAAGAACCTTATCTGTCACTATTCAGATAATGTACTAGTGGCATCATTATTTACCTCTTGTTTGATAATGGTCGTTTCTTTCTCTTCCGCTTGTCACATTTTTCAATGGGTGGACCAAACTTGACATCATGAGCTCGGAGAATATCCAGATCCTCTGGATTAGACATCTCCTCATGCACTGAAAACAATAATATTAAATATATTCCTCTGTTAATAACCTTTATTTAAAAAAATATGTAATTCAAACCAGCCAATTTTATATACTGTAATCAAGTCAAGGACATTGTCCGAAACAAACTGACTATTGTTCATTTTGTCTGGCTCTCGTGTTTTAACTTTTAATGAAAATTAATATTTCTGTATAAAAGTGTCTCAAAAAAGTTTGTGTTATTTCCAAAAACTAGGCTAAATATTGTTTACTTTAAGTTTGTGTGTTTTGTTTAATGATACCACTAGAGCACATTGATCCATTAATCATTGGCTGTTGGATGTCAAACATCTGGGAATTATGTGAAGTGTGAGCCAGTCTCAGATGGGTTTTGAACCACAGTCTTCAGTTTGACTTGACCACTGAGGCTCAAACAGTTTATTTTATAAATTATTCACAAAAGGCAACATTTATCTATTCCTACAAACAGGGGAGGCAATACCTACATGTATACTGTGATGCTTGGAGATGGGAGTTCCCTTCCCTCTACAGTGAGTTAATTTTTAGATACTCTGCCTACACCATCCAAATTAGTCATGATTCGCAATTTCATTCAACATTTTAATGATAATTTAAATTTGTATTTACATCTTAACCACTTCTCAACATATACGTGTTTTATAAAAGCTGATATTTGTGACCAAACAAACATAAATATACAGGAAAATAATACCTTTGTTCATGATTTCATTTTGCAGATGTTTCATTCTTTTCTCTGTAGATCTTTTAGTTACTTCTTCTGTCCTTTTTTCCAACTTTTGAAATTTCTGTAAGAATTTTATATTTTACTTTATTATTTGAGAAAATCATTTTCAATTCCTGTTAATGCATTTTCAATATTTGACCCTTCATTAATTAGAGGTGGATTCAGGATATTGGAATATTTAGCAGGGCCATAATTCAAAAAACAATATGGCCATGGGCCAAGCTCTTTAGTCCACTTTAAATCCATACCTGGTAATAGTTATAGATTAAATAATATGTCTTTTAAACTGTTTTAAAAGTAGCAGCTACAAAGATAATCTGTCACGTGTGCACAACATGCTTCTGAAAATTAGGTTCTTTTTTATGATTATTCTGCAGTTTACATTCACTATTCTATACACCTTTACCCTCAGCAAGAAGAGTTTTTAATATAACTTTAGTATTATATAATATTTATACAATTCATGAAGTATCAGTGAGAAAGAAACCGTTACCTGACTACAGGCAAAATATTACAACATGTCTTCAGAAGTTATCTTCAAAATGCTAAATGTCACTACATTGTAATATTTGTATAATGATGAGGTTACTTTTCTTTCAACATTTTATAACACGCGACTGGTTAAGATTTCTTCAATATGTTTATAAATCATATGTGTTGTAAGAGGTGGACATTGGTCCAGCCCAATACTTTTATTAGGTGCTGCCTCACCCCTAATTAATCTACAGCTTTTGTAGACTTTCTTTCTGTGGCATTCCAAGGTCTGTTTCTGTGCATATTCATATGTATACATGGATCTACGTTATACCAGGGAGTAAACTAATGCTAACTTCCTTATATCAGCCAAGTAGAAATTGTTTTGGGATGAAAATACTCAGCATACAAACATTACTTAAATTTGAGTAAGTTAAAATTACCAGCAAATATTAATTGTAGTTCAAAATATACCAAATTACCTCCCACAAATGACTGGGCACATTTTTAGGTGCAGAGGAACTAGAAGAGGATGATGGTACATGATCTTTCTTCTCAACACTGGCCCGTTTTGAGTGTTTGACATCTGTCAGTGTCACATCAGGAGTGTCATTTGAATCGTCATTCTTTTCATTTACATCATCATACAGCCATTCAGGAGGTGAAATTCTTGCATACATTTAAAACCCTTTGTTTTTCAAATCATCACTATTCTTTGGGAAGCATGTTTATTTTGATTAACTCAATTTAAGTATCAAAACTTTTAAAACTAAACCTAACGTTTTGAATCGACATGGGCGCTGACATTGCGCTTTTGTACTTTGTAATTTCCACAGATATCGAAAGAGCTCCGATATATTCACAGCAAAATCGAAAAATGCAAGTAAGTGTGAACTGTTTTATTAAGTGCAACTTTGTTATTTAAAAAAACATAAGGTATTGGTAAACAAGCCTCTAAAGGAGTGTATTATTAAACTATCATTTTTATATTACAGTAAAGGATAAATTATTTTTATAATAAATATGGGCAAGACATTTTGAAGAATGATACTTCTGTTATTTACAGTCTACATGAAAATACATTAGTTCGGAATATCTGTGCTCCTACATTATACGTAAATATTTTACTGGAAAAAGTACACATGCAAAACATGTGCAACTGTAAGGTCTGAAAAAGTGATGACCCTGGCATCAGTTGGACTTTGAACTTACAAATGAAACATCAGAAAATTAACTAAAATGACATAGTTTTATATATGTAACTATTTTCTGTAACTGGTTAAAAATACTAGCTGGAGACATATAGGGTAAGTAGCTACTGTTTTATTTTATTATCTTCATTTAGATTTCATAATACATTATTACTGCACTGAAAAATATCAAGATATGCTTTTGACAATGTCGAGTGTTTGATTTGGGCGATTTCTGATGAGATAATTATTTTGTTGGTGATATTGATCATGATGTATGTGGGGTTGTATAGTAGTGATATGTATATGTCAACCTTTTGAGGATTTAAATAATTACTATTGCCTGTACTGGCAAGATGAATGGTGGAAATGTTATAAAAGCCTGAGTAACTATGCCATCTTTTTTCTTTATTGATTTTTCATTCAGTGGTAAAGGATTTAAAAGACTGAGTCACCTGAAGTATATTTGTATTGGAGGTGTGTGTGTGTTTTTTTTGTTTTGTTTTTTTAATTGATTTAAATTTTGTTTTGGTTTTAATAATTATAAAAAGCAACATTATAATATGTTAGATAGGAAGGCAGTGTTTTGTATTGGAAAGGGAATAATCAGTGACAACTCATGGAGTCAAGGTAGGAACTCTTCTCCAAATTTGTTTCTGAATAATATCCCATTTTTAAGTACATTACAAAAATTTAGTAACCAATACCTTTGATCCCTCTTTATACACACTTGGACTTATATTACTGATCAACCACAATAATATTTTGAAGTCAGACAAGAACCTATTTAATTGAGCTCTTCAAACATCCAAAGATGGGGAAAGCCCTAGTCCAAAATGGATGGGCTGCTTATTGATTATCAATGATTGGTTATTGGTTGGCATGTAATAAACATGTAAGTTGGCAATTTTATTGTATATCTAGATATTTTTTGGTCGGAAACTGAAGCATTTGTTGCCAGAAAATTGCACCATTACATTGTATGGGTCGCCAGCTCATCTTTATGCAATAATCAATAATCAATAAGCATTAAGTTTCTGGACTAGGGAAAACACCAATCAGTGATATCAAACATCATAATGGGAGACATTATCAATGATTTAAAAAAAACAGGATGAAATTACTAGCTATACTAGTTTTTACACTTCATGTTAAACCCAACGATATTCTTAACTTACAATTTTGTTATCTTCAATCTAGATTTGAGTCTCAACTACAATTAATATGATTTCTTTGTTTAGACACCTATGAAATGTTATGTATTTTGGACTAAGATCATTTCCAAAGTTTACTCAAAGTATACATGCGTCTTTTTGGAATGGGCAAGGGAAGGATACCCTACAACAAAAAGTGTACTTTTGTAAACTATCCAGTGCAATAGAGTGCTGTTAAAATAATGAAAGGACATATATTATGGTTATTGTCTTAAAAATAAGACCAGAATTTTTTTAATTATACATTTCATGAACCCACCGACCCTAGTTTTTGCTAAATTAAAAATGAAAATTCACATTTATTTTATTTCCACCAACTGTCCTGAAGGCAAGAATTTTTTTTTTAAAACCTGCATCAGGTTTAAAAAAAAAAAAAAAAAGTAAAAGCGGTAACATTAATTTTATATCAAATTTTATTTTGCTCTCCCAAGACATTGTGTAACTTTTTTTCTCTCTCTCCTACCCTATTTTTGGGGGGCCTATGTCAATGAATTCTGAAATTAGCTGTATATTTAGTCCTGTTGTCATTTAATTTGATGAAAACAGAATGATAAGCAAGGTTAAAATTGATGTGCACATGGACCAGAAAGAGAAGTCTTTTTCTGGCTTTATCATTGATTGTATCTGTTTATAATTTTGAACAATAACTGACTTATTTATGGTGTGTGCATCACAGAAATTGGCATTCTTCCGAGCAGCTGTATGGTGAGGGAGAAGAATTGGTCTGATTGCCAAACTTCTTAGATGTTTCCCAGTCCCTCATGATTTCTCACAGTCTGATCACTGATGTTGGTACCGGTTGGCTTTTATTAGCTTTTCATTGATGTAAAGCATGTGTATGACAACAAGCCACATTAAATCAGTCAAGATTTGAATCTGTATTCAGAAGACGATCCACATTTTTTGTTTTTATTTTTTTAAATAGTCCGCCATCAATTTGTTTTCCCCATAATATACCTTTTTTGCCAGTTTTTATTTCAGCACTTTGCACCTGCGGCACTTGCAGTTTCGCACATTTTATACACTCATAAAAATGAGCCTCCCACTTTGAAGACCCATCCTACATTACTGATATAATTTGGTCAAATGCATCTTTGAAACCCCTCCAATGTTAAAAACCATTAAAATTGTATTGTTCCCTCTTCCAAAATTTTTATATCTGCCTCTGGTATTTTTATTTTAATAAAAAAATCTTTTGAGTTTTATTTAAAAGGAAAATATCTGAAATAAAACATTAAAATAAGTATTTTCAAAAATGTTAAAATCTATTTGGACTTAATGATCAAGATATATTTTAAGTGCACGTATTATTTCAAATTTTCATTATTTATTACTAAAATGTCTATATTTTGTTTCTTTCTCTTTAGCTTCTGTCTTTCTCTCTCTCCCTCCTACTTTTTTTTCTTTCGTTCTGTTCCTGAAGTAATTCAAAGCTAATATAATTATGTACATGTATATTTATTATGTTTGTTTATTATCTATTGTATATTTGTTTAAGTGTCAGTTTTTGATGTTAGGTAATGGTTCGGGGCCACATCCCTGACATTACCAAAATGCTTCTAGGACAATAAATGAATTTTAAAAAAAAGAAGAAAAAAAAAGTCTTTATAGCTATTGACCCATATTAGAAGTTAATTATAGCTGATTAATGGTAGCAACTGATGTCCTGTGATGTTTGAGTGAAAGCTGTGGCTTGTGGATGTTTGGCTGGCTTAAGTACCAGTGAATCACCTGTGAACACAGACCAGATGCTGGTTATTATTGGAAACAGAAGCAACATGCTGGCTATAATGAAGCCAGTGTTTCCCATAATGGCCACATACATTGTTGGCAGTCCTGCCTGGGTGGGTTTTGGTGCCATCCTGGCAGCCAGAAGAATTAAAGTAAGGTCATCTTTTTAAATATCTGATCCGCCTTGGAGATGATGTTCAAGGGGGGATAACTAAAACAGGTAATGTTCAGACAATGGTGCCATTGTGTCTGTTATTGTCCCACAGGAAATAAATGTTACTACCAAAGAGGATGTTTTGGACATCAAAATATTAATGAAATTAGGGTTATGTGTTTGTATATTTAATATTTATTGATTTAAAGGAAATTAAATTGTAAAATTGTTTCTTAATTTAAAATTTCTGCGTCAATCTGATTTTAGTGGTCTTTTTAATAAAAAAAAAATATTCTCATCCTATAATTCAATGGACTTGGGTTCAGAGTTTTAAAAAAAATAATGTTTTGTTATTTATCATTAATAGATATATTTGTTTAAAAAACCTTCCAGAACAAAAAATAAATATCGGCTTTTGAGGGTAACAAGTTTTATTATAAATCATGATGATCAGGAAACCGTTTGTTTTCAAAAATGAACCAGAAGAAAAAAACATTTTTAAAACTGAGAATTAGTCACATTTTTGTAAATAATAGTCCAAAACTGGGGAAAAAAGTTTTAATTTTTTTTTCTCCCCATAAATTGTTTGTCAATTCATGTTCTATTTTCACTTATTAGCTCCCCACAAAACTTGTTAATTCCTAACCACAGGCTCTCAATGAATTGCAAACAACAAATAAATTATGGAAACATTTGGCTTAGCACAGGTGTGAAACCCATGGTTATCATGCACTGGTGTTTCGCTGTGCACCTAACACACTACCCAGCCATTGCATGCCAGACTTCTTCACCATCAAAGACTGGCACAAACCTCTTAGGGTTGCACATTACAAAATAGCATGATGTTTGTGTGTGTGTGTGTGTCAAAGTTCAAAGTGACCCGATCTTTTAATAAAGGATAAATTATTGCCAAGTCTGCCATTGATAGTATTTGTGAGACTGGTTGCTGTTTTAAAATGTTGTTTAATCTGGTCAGTAATTGGAAGTTAATTAATTTTATATTGTTTTACTCTGCCAACTATACTTCTGCTTGAAACAGTTATGGAGTGCATGTAAAATCATGGGCATACATAGGATTTTGAAAAGGGGGTTCACGGTTTGCGTGATGTCAAGCATTGCTATGTTTGCAAAAATCTTACAATAGGTGCCTATGTTTTATGTATTTAAGCTTCATTTCATGTTCAAATATTGGGCATATATTTCTATGTTGAGTAAATATAATAATGTTAGATATCAATGTAAGATATATTAAATTATAAAAAAAGCAATTTTAGGGTGGGGGGGTCGGTTGAACCCATCGACCCACCCTATGTACGTACGCACATGAAAATTAGTAGGCCTATATCAATTTGTGTGCATTATTAGGGTAGTCACAGATATTTGCTGTTATATCACTCAATACCAGCTCCAAGCTAGAGTAAATGTTCAACAAGGCTAATTGGGAGGTGTACACCACTTGTACCAACCAGTGGTCCACGGCTAATTTATCTAAAGTCATGGTATATGCTGCCCTTTCTCTGGAAAGGTACATATTAAAGATTCCTTGCTGCTGATTGGAATGATTGGCCTACATGGTCCGAGCAGGTTTCCTCTAAGGACCATAAGTGGCAATACAACATGTCTGACACTAAGAATGTGCTGGGGTGTCGTTAAACAATCCTTTACTTTTCCTGTTATATCATAACAAGAAGGCTAACCTTTATTTTGATTAATTTATTTTAAGTGTGAGATAATAATAAAAAATGATAATGATAATAATAATATTATTAATAATAATAATGATAATTATAATAATAATAATGATGATGATGATAATAATAACAAAATTCTTTATTTTCCTAGGGTAATACATTCATTATTGCAACTGGTCTCCCATGAAGCCCTTTCTTGTCTACATATTTACAAATGTACATACAAATATTATATGTAATATCATTGTTATCCTGCCTTAAAAATAATGTTTTCCCTCTAAGCTGTTGCAATGTTTATAATTATGGTGCATGTGATGATTAAATGGTTGCTTCTAGTAATTATTGCCACATAATGTTAGTATGTCATCTGTGGGAATTGATTTAGTATAATGCACCCTTCATGATCAAAGACTGAGCACAAACCTCTTAAGTTGGACAGGCATGTTTCAAACTTGGGCCAGCCTCCTTTCTTTGATGTTCAGCAGTTGTCTCACCACAAACTGGTCTTGTCTTGAAGACAAATTATAATGTTTTCTGCTCAAGTGTTACCACACATGCTGCTAAATAATGTGTGTGTGTGTACTATTATGTACATGTTTGTACAGGTTGTTATGGGAGCATGTTTACTTGTAGCTTTGCCAAAAGACACACTGCACAGGTGTGCATGAAAAACATGATCTTTCCATAATTGAATCCTCATGCAATGAGAGAGATGTTTAGCATGACAGATGATGGTTGGTGAATGATGGTTTGCGGATGATGGTTGGCGGATGATGGTTTGCGGGTGGGATCTAGCTCCATTGGTAGACCGTTCACATGAGGTACTTTAATTACATGGTCGAACCCCATTGGTGGATTTATTCTCTGGGTTTTTTCCATTCCAACTAGTACTACATGACTGGTATGTGCTGTCCTGTCTGTGGGAAAGTGTATATAAAAGATTCTTTGCTGTTAATGAAGGAATGTAGCAGGATTCCTCTGATGACTATTTGTTAAAATTACCAATTGTTTGATATTTAATAGCTGATGATTAATAAATAAATGTTCTCTGGTGATGTTATTAAACATCAAAATAAAGGATGTTTTAAAGGTTTTTTAATATCCGAGTGGGCATTCAAAGTTTGTAAATATTATTACAAAATTATAATGGTGAAAAGTTAGGGGCCACTTTTCTATCTGTATTTCTATTTTTATAATATATTAAATGAAAGAAGATAAAAAAAAAATATATATATAATCTGAAATTTAAACAAATTTAATTTCAGTATCATCACATATAATAAAGAAATAATGGTGTATTAGTCATCACCAACTGGCTTCAGAGGCACAGTGGTTAATCTGTTTGACTCACAGCTAGAAGGTAATGGTATCAAATCTCAATACTAGCTCCAACTCAGAGAGAGTGTTCTGCAAGACTCAGTGAGTAGGTGTATGCTGCTTGTACATACCAGTGGTCCACAAATGGTTTATCAAAGTCTGTTGTATGGGTGTCCTGTCTGTGGGAACTCGATGGATCCATTTGCAGTATGGCCTATTTTCCATTCCAATCAGTGGTCCACAACTGGTTCATCAAAGGCCGTGGTAAGTGTTGTCCTGTCTGTGGGACAGTGTATATAAAAGACCCTTTACAGCTTATCTGACAGAGTAGCCTATGTGGTGGCTGTGGATTTCTTCTAAAGACATAGGTGAGAATGACCATATGATTGACATCCAATAACTGATGATAAAATATAATTCAATGTGTTCTAGAGGCATCATTAAATAAAACAAACTTTACTTTTTTGTCTGTGGGAAAGTACATATAAATGAACCATTGCTGCTAATCAGACAGAGTAGCCTACATGGTGGCAGCAGGATTCATCTAAAGACCACAAGTCACATAATACCATACGTTTCATACTTAATAGCCACTCAACAAAAAGTGCACTCGGGTGTCCTTTAACAGTCCTTTCCCTTTAGTCATCACTGAAACAATTTGGAGATTACAGTCACTCGTTTTTCTTCAAATTATGGCTTTATTATTTTGCTGTTGTCAAAATTCAACTGGTATACCTTTGACCTTCACTTTATATTTGATATGACACCAGTATCAATCAGAATGTCATTCACTTGGAGTCAATGTTTTTAAAAGCATCACGCACTGACTGACTTTGATTTTTCACTTAATATACAAACAGTAGCTAAACGCTTTAAGAAAGCAATTTCCAGTGGTGTGTCTAACCACAGCATTTTAGGACCTGGACAAACAGTGTACATGGGCATAGGCGACTTTTGTTTGACAAGTTAAAGAGATGCATTAGATTTAAGTGCCAGAAGTCGGAAAGCACCCAATAGGCAAACACTGGTCTTGATGGATTATTTGTGATTTGTTTATGTCGGAAGTGTGAACACTGGAACATGCACATCAGGGTGGAAAACCATTGCATAAGTAAATCTCAGATATTGGAAAGGAAATGAAGGGAACCAATATTTAAAAGTTGAATGCTCTAATCGTCAGGGGTTCTTGTTTATGGTATGCAGTCCTTCTTATCTCTACCATCTGTGTCCTTCATGCCCATTATAAGGTCAAACGTATCCCAAGGACATCGACCAAAATTAAAATCTTTTGACTATCCTTCAAAATATGTTTTTTATACGTTATTAAACAACTTCATCTTTTCTTCTTTAAAAAATGCTCCAAATTATATGCTTTTATTGCCAGACTGTTATATTTTCTATTGCTTGAAAGAAATTTCATTTGTTTTTAAAAACAAATGAATTAGGCAGAAGTTATCTAACTTACTAGGCCTAGTTTGTAGCCACAGTGAGCATATTTGAATAGTTCTCTAATGCAGCATGTTAAAAATGTACCCATTATTATCCTTCATTGTCAACTTGTGTATGTATGGTGGTATACTTTATATTTCAATGTAAATATTTAATATGACTGTTACCAATTCCTGTCGAGCACACTTTTAAGATTTTCTCTATGGAACTATCATTTTTCTCGTAACTGATAGTAGTTTTGTTCTGTGCAAATAACTTAGGGTGTGCTCTCTTAAATGCAGTGCATTTCAACAAATATTTTTAGGAGATTTTCACCTTGTTCAACGGTGATAGTGCACCTTTAATAGTGAATCTTGTTATATTTTATCTGTCTTGACCCAACATTACTTTCTTAGACATACGGGTTCCCATTTTTGTGGTAAGCCATTTCAATTTTTGCCCGAATGTAAGGGTTTTAAAATAAAATGCCACCTTAATATTTGCCCAAATAAGAAACTTGTTCCAGCTTTTGGGGGTGTGTGGGGGGAGGGGGCAATTGCCTCCACCACCCACCTTCCATCTTATATGCTTATGATTACTTTTAAATGCTCTAACTATTTACTATACTTTGTAATAATTGCTACAGGTAAATTTATACATGTATTCCTACAGTTGTCATGTATTTTACAA
>JAULBS010076743.1:0-35548 GCA_032355785.1 Symmetromphalus regularis
ATTTTCATATTTAGCTGGGCTTCTGGAAAGTCCATCACATTTTTTCATACACTTCAGATATCTGGCTAACTGAAAATTATAGTGGCTTTTAGTCCCAAATTTGGTAATGAAATTTTGTCTGGCTCATGGACTATAGCAGTAAACAACAGAAATGCCATTTTCACTATGGAGTGGTTACTAAAATATCTATTATGTATTGAGAGACTTATAATGTTTTGTTATAATTGAAAATTATTATTATTTTTCAAAATAGTCTTAGTTTCTCAGGGAAGTAACATATAAAAAAATAAAGTATACTTTATGCTAAAATTGCCATGGGAAATGCCATTGACACTATTTTTCCACACCATTTATTTTGCCGTGGACATTTTCTTTGGCAGGCATTGTTCTTAAAAGTATCACATGGTGACTTATTTTTGTGAAGGACTAACTGCTGGAATCAGTGTGTTGTTTGTATTTACAGATGTGTGTAAACCCAGCACTGGCTATTCAGTCAGGTAACACGCCGCCACCACTTTACATCTGTAGTGACTGCGCTGAAGTGTTGAGACATGAACACAGTGATTACATGGTGGATCTTCTGCTGCCCATGACACACGTCTCAACTATTTGTGAAAACAAGGTAATGGCTGTCTTAGTTAACAGTAGTATAGTTTGTATTTGGTGGTTGTTTAGGGGAGATTTGTTTTTATAACTACAATTGCTTTATAACTACAATGGTTTGAAGTTTGAGATACTGGGGAAATAACTTTTTAATATTTAAAAAATAAAAAATAAATATCTATTATAGACTTCATAAAATATCAAGCAAGCATATATTTTTCAAAAATAATTGCAGTGTTTGAGTGGACTATTTTTGAGTAGCACATTGGAAGATGGTAATAAAATTAATGATGTTCTATTTTAATGTGGAATTGGTCCATAATTGATCACGATATGCTGGAGTACACATAACCTGTCAGACAGTCGTCCTTATTGTGGTCGTAGACTTGAGATACTTATCCATTATTGTATTACAAACTGCATGACACTTTTTGTATCCATTCCAGTAGTGGATTCAGTGGATGGGTCCAGGGCATCAAGACACCAACCTTTTTGAAAACCGATCATAATCTTTAAGGAGAAATGATACTGTCGCACACAGCACTACTACATTTGGCAGCAGTAGACTGGTTAACTAGCAGAACAACAGTGGCATGACATCACTAAGGATATGTTCAGTGCTAAAACATACACAGTGACATAACAAAATACCATCCATCACATTTGGAGCCTCCCTTTTTCAGAAATCCTCCATCCGTGCTTACATTCTTAGGTGGAACTTGAACTTGGGACATATACCTTCAACTTATGAAATTGATTCTTCAATATAGATATAGTGATAAATAAATTATCAAAAAGTAATTGTAAATGTTCTTTTTAATTTGTTTTACACAGAATTGCAGATCAGAGAACAACATTGCTGAGTGTACATGTTTCTCCATCGAGTGTGCCAGCTTCAATGGTAATCGACCAATCCGATACTGCCGTTCCTGTCATGAGTTCCGCCATGGCAACCACAGTGGACAGAACCACGTGTTTCATCTGAGTATTTCTGATATCTGGAGCTGTAACCAGGAAGTGCAGAGATATCTCATGGATGGCATTGTCAGGTATTATCAGATGTCTTGCATGCAGGTTATCAAAGCTACATACTCAAGAAAAATTGGCTCCCGTTTTTTTTTTCTCCTCAGTAAATAGTTCATAATGATTTCACCGCATATAATGAGTTAACTACTAAGCTTGTTTCCACTTTATGAAGCCTGTGATTCAGAACATCAGCTTATCTCTGGTGACACCACAAACTTTAAATCATGTACAACTGATTCATCTTAGTAGTTAGCTATGTTGGTGAAACATGGTGAAGTGTATACCTTGCAAGGAGTAAAATGTCTAACACAATTAGATGTTCTAGACTTGATCATTTGTTAGACCATAGGTGAAAACCATGCAAGGTGAAAAATATCAAACATGATTAGATGATTAGATGCACCAAATGCCTCAGTTGTTAGAACATGATGAGGTAAAAACTTTGCACAGTGAACTGAATATATTTATTTAATGACCCCCCCCCAGCACAAAAAATAAATATTGGCTATTAGGGGTCATGCTCTGGTTAAATTAAACATTTAAAAATGAATTAGTGTAAAGAGCTGATTTACAATTTAAGATAAACTATACACAATATAATAAATATGATTACGGAAAAAAACAAATTTAGTATAACTATGGATGAAAAATAAATTTATTATAAAAATGTGTAAGTTGCAAGGTCATGGATATGAAATACAATAAAATGTTCCAAACCAGCACTTATCTCTTGACTGGTATATAAATTACTATTATATGAGCTGTATTGTCTTTGGGAAATATATGAAAGATAGCTTGTTGCTAATCAGAGGTAACTTACTGGACAGTGATAAAGTGTTTCCTCTCATACTAACACATTATTTCATGTAAATATTGTTTTAAAGCTCTTTATTGAACAATGTTTTGACACTTGTTTAATAAAGATGTTACATGTATTTTTATTGTCATCTTAATGTAGTCTTGTAACAAATGGTAGTAGAAACATGTGTATGATTTTCAGCTTACTGAAAGAAGCTCAGCCTATTGAATCAAAGCGAATGGTAGAGATGGGGGAAGAACACCGTCGCCCCATGGAGGAAGAGGAATATTTTGAGGTGGAAGAAGGAGGAGAACGCAAGCTTCTCAGTCGATATGGAATATGGCTGCTTGTGGAACTCTGTCTTCCTGAAGATGAAGATATCCCTATTGTATGTTTTAAATAGCTTTCTTGTTCTTCAGTACAAACCTTTCTGGTAATAGATGTTACATTTGATAATTGCACTATGTTTTAGTTTTATAGTGGAATGTATTAGTCTTCATGCATTACATGTTTAGTTTAAACCTCTGTTAGAAACTTATACATTCCCATTGTATGTTTTGTTTTATAACAGAATTTTGTTAGTCCCTTTTTTGTTAGTACAAACATTCCTCTTAGTTTTTATTTATAGTAGAATTTAGTTGGTCTATTAGTGTGTTTAATACTAACCTCTTCAACTATATCTCTATATATGAAGATATTCTCATTATATGTTATAAATATATAATGACTTTTTGCCCACTTAAAGACATGCTTCATAGGATATTAAACAAGCTACCATTTATTAGTAAATTTATGTCCCAAATTAAATAATTTTCATGAGTATTAGCAAGAGACACAGGAACATTATTTCATAAGGGACATAATTCTTATAATAAATGGTAGGGAGTTTGATATTCTATTTATTATCCCAGACATTTTTAATTGTGTTACTCTTTAAACTTCCTTTATGTGTGACATTTCAGAAATGTGCAAATATCTAATATTAGGATTCTCTAATATTAGGATGGCATTTTGTTAAATACTTCCTTAGTTGTAGTGACACCATTTGTGAAATCATATTTAGTACAGGAAAGCTCATTGGTCATAACGGCCAGAGCAACCCAAAGTAATGATAGGTTATTGACTTTTTGATATTTTCTCAATGATAACTTATCCTAAAATATGTACTGTGTTGTGAGTGTCCACTAGGGTAATATAATGTTTTCTGTAGTGTAGTAATACAATAAACCCTGTTATAAGAGCATGCTTCTGGGTGTCTGTGCTTCAAAAGACAATTGTATGTCTACATGCATGGGTAAATAATATTAACAATATTGTTTCTTTACATTAATCCATTGTATGCTTACCTTGATTTGCAGTTTATTTACAATGGACATTATTAAAACATAAAAACTAATACTCTACTGAATTCATTTTACCCCCCTCCCCCCTTCTTTTTTCTTCACAGACAGTGAGGTTGTAGTGTTTTAGAGATTATTGACTTTTCTTTTTTGTTTATTTCTTATTGGTTTTTATTGCAGACTCCCTGCATGTAATTTCTCTCTGTGATGTCTTCCTTAGCAATGCATGTGTAATCATCCTTACCTTGTGCTCCGGTAGTTGAAGGTATACGCATTGTTTAGTTTCATTTGTTCTTGCATGCATTATTTATTGCATAGTTTTCACTATTGGTGCTGAAATGGAAAATGGCTCTCTAATCTACTGTACAGATATTAAAATTTACTTGTCCTGAATTTCTACTAGTATTCAATGATATTATATTGTTATTATATAAACTTAAATGATCATCCATTGTAACCAAACATGTTTTGATATCCTTTTTATAGCAGCTTTTGTTTGTTTTATAATGATAGTGATATAAAATGGAAGAAACAAGATGAATAAAGTATAAAGAAAAAGTCAAAATCACCTAGAAAACGGTGGTTGAATATAAGACTGGTGGACTCCATTTTTGGACTAATACTTGCAGCACTTCTGTTTACCATGGGGACATTAAAATGAGTTTATTAATTTACCCTTTTGTTTGACCCACAATTGGTTTTGATCAGTGACTTTAGAAGGAATAAACTTATTGATTTTTATTTTATGTAAATCATAAAATGAATTATCCTGGCATGTTTATCTTGCATTTTTAAAACAATTATTTTATTTGGAATAAATTTAAATGTGTCATTTCATTATTGTCTGTATTTAGTAATTTCATTTGTTGCATTTTTAAATTTGTTTTTAAATACAATTTTATTACTTGATTTATGAAGTGTATCAGTTGTAGATTAGTCTTATGTTCCTAAGCTGTAAATGGTTTTTGTTTTATTTGAATATTTTTAGTTTAATTGCCATGTTTGATCATTGATGTGAAAAACAAAACAAAACCTGCCAAACAGAAAATATGTACACTATAAAGGTGTAACATTGTTCAACATTGAAAGTAAAATTTGTTTTTTAATAATGGTTTGTAATTTGGAAACAACAGTGTTTTTGTTTTGTGTTATATTTGTTTAACTATTAATATTATGTTTATGTTATAATACCAGTTTGTTTTAGTTAGTTTTAATCATGTCAGCATATCTTATAATGACTAGGAGTTTGGGAAGCACAGTGTTGTTTTTATATTATAGGAAGTGCTTGGACGTTTACTTGGCATGCTGTTCCAGTGGTTTGATGCTACTGCTTATCTCCCAGATGGTGAGTACAGTCACACAGGATTTGTTTGGGGCAATCACAAAGAGATGTATGAATTAGATTATTTGACAGAAAAAAATATATTGGTTAGGCCACATAAAAAAACATACTTGTTTAGCATCTGCCCATTAATTTTTTCAGGTAGGGTGGGAGATTTTTATATTTATTTTTTATTTTATATGTAGAATAGCAGTGTACAGGAAGAAGAAAACTAACCATGCTATTCATGGTCAGAAGTCATTATAGGAAGGTAGAGAAGACCATACAAGCTTTCTAGCTAGAAATTGAACAAGAAAACATTAAAATTGGTAGATCTTTTATCCAGTAGAAGCACTGTCATCAGGATGAAGTTTGTCGGTGATTGTGCTATCACTATAATAAGCGGGAAAACATTGTTTTGAGAGTTTTAATACTTTATTTGAAGGGTTTTTTGAAAAACATAAAATATTTGCAGGTCATAGGCATTTCTCAGGTTGAGGGCTAAACAAGTAATTTTTTTTATCTGGCCTTAAGACAATAAGATGCTTATTAAACATTACATATCTTAAATATTAAACAATTTTTCACTTACTTGACTAATATTTCAAAAATGATGAACATAGTTTGGTCTGATTACTAAAAATATTAATGTTATTATAAATTGTTTTTATTATGAACGGAGTTATATACACCTATGTTAAATATTAAAAAGAGGATTTATTATTTCAGATAATGTTGGAAATGCACTTGAAAGACTTAAACCTGAGGTAAATATGAATTATACATAAGTAATTTTTACACATTAGTCTAAGTATGCAAGTACAGTAGATAATAGTATTTTATTATATACAATCAATAAATATTATCATTTACAACAACTTAAATATCACAACAAATATTATGTTGAACTTTCAAAATGTTTATTGTTATTGTTGATAGCAAGGAATCTCCTTCTCAAATTCATTTGTTAGGCCTTGTAGCAGTTAAGGTTGGTTTCTGTAAAGGAAGCTTGAACCGAATCTGTAGTGGATTTTGGATTTTATAAATTGGCAGTACCTCTATACACCTTGTCTAAATTTATACTGCCCAATTCCGAATGAATAATGTTGTTAATATTATTTTGTTTTAGTACATCTACAACTGGCTACAAGAAGTGATGAAGACACACTTTGAGGTGGTTGTTTCCTGTCTGCTACCCCACCCTGTTGAGTACTCTAGAGTTGGAGGATTTTGGTAAACATTCTGTCAATAATTGAAATTGTGCAAATATTGAAATTACATGGTTATTTGTTAAATTAAGAGTTCATGAACCTAACCCTCAATAGCTGATGTTTTCTTTTTTGATGGGTGGGAGGGGGCGTCATTAAATATATATAAATAAATAATATGGTACTGGGTTCACCAAATCCAAATCAACTCGCTCTTGTTTCGTATGGTATATTATATATTAAAAATACAGGCCACTAGCCAAAATTATTATGGAACACTGCATGATACACTTTATATTCTGTCATGTGAACATATTGAATTTCAAATGTGTTATACTTTAAAGTGGCAGTATCAAAGTTGAACTTAGTGTTTTTGAGCATTGATTCGAGTCTAAGCACTGTATCTAGACAAATGTTGTTCATTTACAATGGTGTTTTAATATCATGCTTTTTCAGGGATACCCTAGTCACCAGAACAACTCAGATTAAAGAAGGTTTAAACTGCTTTTTCTGTCTTGTTCCCTATGATATAATTACATTTGAGGTATGTTTATTATGTTGTAATGCTTCTGTTGTAGTTCTGTTAATATACTTTGAGTTTGTTTTGAAATAGCTTCCTCAAAATACACCCGTCCTACATTTAAAATGCATTTGGATGCATTATTCTTAGTGAGTGTTTAGTAAGGTTAAGGTTGTTTAACACATTTTACACTTAAAGAATATAAAATTTTGGCACATTTGTGCTTAAAACAAATTTGTTTAATGACATCCAATCAAATTTTGACATTGTTAATCTGCAGCTCTTACATATTAAATATATTTATCTTATTGGTGATATATCTTCAGAAAACCCTGTTGCCTTCACATATGTTACTTATTTTGATTATGTTAAAGATATTTTGTACATGCTCTGCTACTGATAGGACAGTACATACACAGCTGTGGACGACAGTTGAATAATTTTAATATATTTGATTGTAGATATGGGATTATGTGATGCCGTACTGGCTGGAGGCAATAAGAACAGAAATACCAGAAGAAGATCTTCATGAGCTCAAAGTGCTGCTCAGGTACAGCAGTGTTTCCTTTATCATTGCCTTAACTATTGTCTCTTTCCACCACACTGTGTTTTGTTTTAACAACACCACTAAAGCACTTTGATTCAATAATATTTAACTGTTGGATGTCAAACATATTATAATTTTGACACCTTTATCTTTGATTTTCCATATAAAGCACAGACAAATTCCTCAAATCCTATGATGTCAGAAACCATTGGCAATTCCCCTAATGTAGCAAATAGTTATCTTGAGAATCTGATGTCCTACCACTTCTCACCAGACAGCCAGGTGAAGCAAGATTTATTGGCCTACAAAGTAGTGACATGCTGAAGGGGATGGTTGATTTGGATGAGTCAGATGATTATATTTTTATGGATTTAAAAGTTATTGAACATTTTAACAAATTTCCAGCCACTGTCTTTTACTACAAAGTAGTGACATTCAGAGACGGACGTGGGTGTGGGGCTCCAAATTATTATTTTTACCATTTTAAAAGTTATTGATGGAAAACCCCACATAAACTGTTTAATTTATTGGTACAGCCAAGGCTAAACAGGCCACACTGTTTCATCTGACTGATTAAATAGTATTTTCAAAGTAGTTTTTATTATTTATAATAAACATAACTAAGACTTTACAGATGGTAAAAACTAATTTCTTGACCCAAAATCTTAATGAAACACATTTTAAAAATAAAAATAAATTGTTAATTTTTTTTTTTTTCAAAAGATTTTTTTTTTTTTTTTGCTGTTTTAAACCTTGTCGTCTCAAACTTTCTTGTTCCATTTAAACTTTGATGGTGCTACATAAAAATATTATGACAGTACAGAGAATTAAAAAAAAAAAATTAAATGTATTTTCTAAAATTAATATATTTTTATTTCAGTGGACTTTTAAAACTTATTACAGATTCTAAGAATTTTAATAATTTTTATGTTGTAGAATTTAAAACTTCTAAATAAAATGAATTTCAATGTTTTTGCAGCAAAGCATTTGACATTGACATGTGTCCCCTGCCATTTACTCTGGACAAAATGTATCACTTTGTGTCTGACCGATTCGCAGACAGCAGTGCATGTGTTCAAGAACAAGCTCTTCAGTGGCTGCAGGTAATGTACAAAATGTCAGTTTATTATTTTCACTTTTTGCATTAATTTAATGTCCAATTATTCTACATTATAGTGTTTTGCTTATTTGTTTTTGTTTTGTTTAATGACACCATTAGAGAACATTGATTTATTAACCATTGGCTATTGGATGTCAAACATTTGGTTATTTTGACACATATTTAAGTGTGAGCCAGCCTCCAATGGGTTTAGAACCACTGTCATCAGCTTGAGAGTCTGATGTTCTACTGGTGGAACACCGAGGCTCTATTCTGCATTTCATTAATTATTGACTGTTTAGTGAAAAGTAGATTTCTCTTTTTTAACCTTTTGACAGTAACAGTGAAAATCTGTTCTCATATGCCATTTTGTAAAACTAACCTGTCAGAGACTGGTACTAATTAAACATTTCATCCCTTGATTAGTCATCTAATATATTCAAAAACATTTGTTTTCTCTGAAATATCCAGACATAAATATAAAATCTTAATTGTCAAGGTTTTATTACCTTTGTTGCTTAATTGAGATATTCTCTAATACTTCCAATAATTTTTGGGGGGTTTGTTTTGACATGTAATCAAGTGTGAGCCAGCCTCCAAAGGGTTTTAAACCATTCCCAATCATTCCCAAAGGTTAAATTGAAAATTCCAAATTTCTTTGTGTAATGATACAAGATTTTGCAAAATTGCAGCAGTGAGACAAAACCCTGAAGGTTTAGAATATTTCAGTTTATGTATTTTTATTTTATATACTGGATACTTTAAATTCATATGATTTCATTCTTGTATTTTTCTAATTCAGATTCTGTCTGGTTTAGACATTATAATTCCAATGCACCTGTTGCTGAAGATCTTCAAAAATGGCGTGGAACAGATCAACTCTGACCCTGAGGGTGTAGATGCTGTTGGTGGAGAGGGTCAGCCTCACCATGTGCTTCCCCCATCCTCCCCAGTTGAGGAATATCCGCCACCACTGAGTCCAGAAAGACACCCACATGTGAACAACCCATTTGATGTTTATGAACGAGAAACTGAGCTGATTCTTCCTTGCTTCATCATGTCACTGGATATCTCTTTGAAACAGGTTTTGTATCCTATCACAAGTGCAAACTTGGTTCAAGCATTGATTATCCTAAATAAAAAAAGTAAAGTTTGTTTTATTTAGCAAGCCTCTAGAGCACTTTGATTTTTATCTTATCATCGGCTTTTGGACATAAAACATATAGTCATTCTTTCTTTATTTCTGTAGAAGAAACCTGCTGCTACCACATAAGCTACTCTTTGCAATAAGCAGCAAGGGGTCTTTTATATGCACTTTCCCACATATAAGACAGCACATACCATGGCCTTTGGTGAACCAGTTGGGGACCACTTGTTGGAATGGAAAATAGCCCAAACTGCAAATGGTCTACCGAGAAGGATTGATCCTAAATAAAACACTCCAGTCTTTACGTGTTATTTTTTATTTTAAGATAGTCAATGTTTCCTCCTTGTCTATCCATGAACTATTAGGGTTGAAATATTATGAACAAATATTCAGTTTGCACCAACCAGTAAGTGGTTTATTAATAATTGGTTAAATATATAATGAGATTTTAGAAATTTTGGATTGAAAAATAAACATGTATACTTCTGTAAATAGCATGTATAAATTTTGTTAGTAACACATATATAATTTGCCAGTCTGAATAAACAATATATAATTTGCCAGTCTGAATAAACAATATATAATTTGCCAGTCTGAATAAACAATAAATGAAAACTGAATTAAAGGTCAGATAACTTATTAATCAGTACACAAATTGCTGCTTCAGAACAAAAAGGGTGTAAGTCTGGGTTTGGCACTTACTGGTATCACTGAATGCCCCTAAGTGAGCTGCATCTTGTGTGTAGGTTTCTGAAGCTATCCCGCATTTATATTGAAATCAAGAGATATTCCACATAAAACTTGTGTCTAGGCCCATTTCTCCATTAACTGCTACCTACAGTTTTGATTGTGAAGGAACAAAATAATTATGAGAACTAGAAGGGAAGTAACTTTGTATTAAACTCCGTTTTACATGATCATAAAGTTGTAATTTAGTAATTGGTCACATGGGTAAAGGAACCAGTGCTAGACTAACCCAGTTAATCAGAACATCAGTAATTACTAATGTTGTTTTGTTTTTTGTTAGATGGAGCTGCAAGAATCCCCCAAACATCTTGGTATCTACAATGAGACAAGCCGTGAGGTGATGCTTCTATTAACTGGCATGCTCAGAAAGGAATGGGATGGGGTGCATTCTTGTGTGACCGAGCAGCTTCGCGTGAACTGTGTATTCTGTCAGAACATAGCACTGTGGCATCAGTTGGCATCACAGCTCATGGAACACATTTGTCCCAGGGATCCTCTCAAGATACCCTCTAAAGACCTGCCTAAGGTGGATGATATTAAACACCAGACCATACGTGAAACACCAGGTATGTTAAGTGAATACAGGAATTTTGAAAGGGTATTTGAAAATTGAAATTTCGAAAGGAGAGGTTTGGGTTAAAGATAATTTGTGAAATAAAATTAAAGCAAAAAATATAAAAATTGATGTCTTGTATTGTCCTGTATAGGAATTTGCATATAAAAGATCTGTAACTGCTATTTAAAAAGAGTAGCCTATGTGGCAGTAAGAAGTTTCTTATGAAGACTATGAGTAACAAACACGGTATGTTTGACACCTAATAGCCTCTGAATAAACAATCTGCAGGTGTGTTAAACAGTCTCTTATTTTCTAACTTGATGGTTGTCAATAACTGGTAAAGTAAAGTTAACCAAAGAAGCTAAAAGTCAAACTAGACTGAATTGCCACCATTTGAGGTCTTGATTATTTAATCCAGGACAAAATTCTGCCCTACCATTGAATTACTAATATAAAATTCATAAACCATGTCAGTGATTAGTTACGAACATGGTGAAGTTTTGAAATCAATTCATAAATAAATGATTCTTTTTCATCCCTATTATTGACAAAACGTAAGATTATTTTGAAATGTTGTCTTGCAGATGAGCCCTCATCTCCTCATACTGATAAAGAAGAACGGGATCCAGAGTTTGATGTGATGTCTATGCCTGTGTATCTTCAGCTCTATGACATGCTACTAAAGGTATTCATTATAATAAATAAAACTACCATTCTTTTTAAATTTATTAAGCAATGTAAATGCCTGTGTATCTACAGCTCTATGACATGCTGCTAAAGGTACATGTTATAATAAATAAAACTACCATTCTTTTTAAATTTATTAACCAGTTGAAAACTAAACTTTTCCTTCCATTTTTCAAATTAAAACAATCAACTTTATTAGAAAATGATGTTCCTCTGATTGGGGAGGGTATCTGTTTCAGTTTACATGTTATCTATATATGCTCTATAATGCATATGTTAAGGGGCCAAGTGATTCTTGGATAATGAGAATAAGGTGGGTCATATGCATTTATATTATTAGACAAACTATTTAATATTCATTAAACCCGACTCTATTGAAGTGATCTGTTGTTTTGGTTTGAAAATTATATCCCAGTTGTAGATGACAATTAAAATTGACTATTATATTAAAGCCATTCCTGTAACAACATATAACTCATACTATTTATTTAAGTTTTTCCATTTGTTTGGTTTTTCAGAGTTTATGCAATGTTACTGATGTGGATGCACTGTTCTCACTGATGACATCGATGAAGTACCTCATCTTGCATGGAGAATGTCTCAACTACACCATCAACCAGTACAACGTTTTCATCACGTTCATGTTCAAAAAATACTTTGTACCAAAGTACGTTTCTCAATGCTTTTATAACAGTATTAGACATACTTTAATGTAACTGAATAGGTAATCAACAGTTATGCATATATAATTTATGAGACTGAATGATTGAACCATGTACACCAACTTCCTGTTACATCAAATTTTGAAATATTGTACCCAGTTCTCTTATACTCTAGACCATGTGTTGCATTTATAGTATCTTAAAACAGTATGCTTTAATATTGTTAAGTATACATTGCTTGTATGTTACAGTCTGTGGAAGCTCCTGCAGGCAGAGCACTCTCAACTTGCCACTGTCAGTGTCCCACTACTGCTGCATGTGATCACCTTGCCAACCGGGGCAGACATCTTGTGGAAGCTGGTGGAGGATGACTTTGGCAATGATGACTGGAGAGCTAGATTTGCTGCAGGTCTGTCTTGAGGATTATATAGAGATGCAGTATATCTCATGACCATAAGTAATATTAGGTTTTATAACTGAATTCTTTAAAAATAAAATTACTAACTATATAGGTCATATCCTTTTGGGAGTGTGTTCTGATGGAATAAATGTCAAAGGATATGTGGTTCTCGAGATCTTGTTACCGGAATGAGTTATCCTAGTGATAATTAGTCAACCTGAAGTTAGAATAATTTGTTTATAGAATGTTCCTCAACCAGTTAAAGTAAGATTTATATCTACTGCACTGAATCATATAGTATTTGATAGTTGATTGTTTTGAAACACCACCAATGAGGAATCCACAAAAATGAAAGTTTAAATAACTATTTAGTCTTGTGTACTGTAAAACACTTGGTTTGAAACTATTATGAATTGAATTAATAGTCCTTTTTAACCTTTAGACTACTGAGTTCTTTTAATCAGCTTGAGAGGCATCTCATTTTATCGAATATTTTTACTTTAAAACTTAACAAAACAGTAAAATAATATAAAGGTATGAACAAATTAATATTATTTTTGGGTTTCGAAGGACTTTTTTTTTGTAGGTGCTCGATTTCCGTAAACCATGCTTGGTAATTCGTATTTATGGTCGGATCGCTCACATTCAACACCATATTCTTGCCCTCACACTCAGTGTCATTCAAAATATTTATTTGAAAATTCTATCGCTATTCACTCCCAATATTCCGAATCAAAATCCACACCTCCAGTAAATCCCAAAATAATATTTATTCCCAATTAGCTCTTCAAAATCTCTGCGTAGTGCCATGCACCCATTGCTCGTGATATTATGAAAAACTTCATGAAAAAGACCTGCTGAAAATTTTGATCGATAAAGGAGATCTAACGCTTCAAAAATCCACCATTTGCAATTCTTTGTACATAGGTATTGCATCATTTCCTCCCATAATGCATTTAAGCAACAGGAAATACTAATTTTAAATGGCTAATTCATTTGGCGAGATATGTTGTCAAGAAAAGTCGCCTGCAGTGTCCAGAAGGTTAATATCATTTATGAGCTGTAACTTATGTATTGATTTGTACATTCACTTTTTTGCCCAGTTGCTTACTTGATCACTTTACCACCCCCCCCCTTTCTCGTTCTCTTTTCATATTCATTCACTTTAATTTATTATTTCACTTCACCTATTTTTACAGTTGAAAAGGTCACAGTTCTTGCACGTTGTTTGGACACAGATTCTATCAGTAAAAACCAAGTAATTCAAACAAGCCTGTCGCATGCGTTCTGTCATCTAATTGGCTCTGTGGAAGATATCAGTGCATCAGTGGCACAGAAAGCAATCATGTTTCTTGAAACAATACGACCAGTGGCACTCAGGGTGCGTGTATAATTGTACCTTTTGAAGTTATGCAATTTTATTTATGTTGGGTTTTAACAAAGTTTGTTTCTGTTATAATATGAAAGGAATTGACCAACAGGGAAAGTATAGATATTGTAATTTCTTCACTTGACATGTTATGTTTTAATGGGGAATAACAGTTCTTAAATTTTCTAGTTTTGTCATGTTTGCCTACGGTTTTTCATAATGCATGTTCTTACTAGCAGTCAATTGTCAGGGTTTCTTTCAAAGGATAAAATGGATAAACCTGGCATACCCTGTAAAATTGCAGTATTCATGTTTTTTATTTCAGTGTATTCTGTTATTTTATTTTTCTTCTTTGCTGTAAATATGACAAATAATAACAATCACATTGCCAAATATTTCCCCCAACAAATAATACGGTTATAGACCAGAGGTCTTTCATGTCTGGAATTTCAATTTGATGTATTAATTATAAATTCTGGAATTTCAATTTGATGTATTAATTATAAATTCTGGAATTTCATTTTGTCTTGTTAATCATAAATCTGAATATCTCATACAATATATTCCAGTGTCTGTGCCAGTGTCTGGAATTTCAATTTGATAGTGTCATCAACGACCGAGGAATGATTCTGCACCGAATGCAACTGCTGTCTTCTGTGTTGCCAAATGACCATATTCTCAGCTGGAAATTCTTCCTGAACCGCTTCGACACCTTGTCTCTGGAGGCACAGATAGATTTGGAAAGCAGTGGTGATATAGCTTATCTTACAGGTTTTTATCCCCTCCTACCCTTCCAGTAAGAGCAGCTGATGCTCACAGTACTTCTCACCAGCACACACCCTGTTGTCGTGTTGTCTGCTCACGCTTAGAGGTTGCAGCACGTTTTATTTTCCGACCCACATGATAGCGAACATTTTGTGAGGTTTTCAAAAGATTATGGGGTTTAATATTTATTTTTATTGTGCTTATTTTGGTCATTGAAAAGGATTAAAAATTATTTTACAATTTCTTCCAAATGAACAACTGGAACAGCCAATGAAAAGTATAATTACAAGTTTAAATATCTCTAAACTGAAGATCTTCAGAATCAGTTGTCTCTGGAATTCTCTCTCTCTTTTTAAATGCTAATCAAATAAACATCCCCTATTTTCCTCATATTCAGTCCTTTGCTATAACAAAATAAACTCCTTCCAAATCTTCAATAAGAAAAATTTGAAAAAAATTTATTTAATTATTTTGTGAGAAACTTTATTGTAATTTGTAAATTATTGTTGACTATTTATTAAAATTTAGTTTTAATTTATAATCTTTTAATATTTATCGAGATTTTGTAACTGATCACATGTTTATTCAAACTGAGTTTTAATTTACAGGTTTTTAGTATTATTATGATTGATTATAATTTGAAATGATCATGACTATTTACAGTTTTAACATTAAATTTACAGAAAATTTGAAGGACATACATTTTGCTTATTGACATGATATGCAAAAACTAATATTTGCACTAAACTTTGTTGTCTAAATCTACCTTAATATCAGTCTTTTAATTTTTATTTGGGCTTTCATCAGGTACTTCCTGATAAATTGCAGATAAAATGATTACGAAAAAATGTATATCATTTGAAAATGTGACAGTACAGTACGGTAAAATGAAAAAATATAGTTAAGTTTATGCACTGTATTTTCACTATGTTGTATATTGTGTAAGTTACAAGCTATTAGGATACTGATTGCGTGAGGCACATTGCCTGATCAATTGTGTAAAACATGTCTGTTAGCTTCTTAACGTGCTGTTTATAAGTATTGTGTTTTTTGTACATGCATGGTTATGGCATCAACAGCTATGCTTTCCTTTATGTTTTTGCACTTTTTAAACAACATTTTCTTGTATGTCTGTTGATAATCTTGTTTTAAATTTAAAAAAGTTATTATTATTTTTTAAATGTGTATATTTGCATTCATTAATTAAAACAAGAGTTGGCTGTTAAATGAGTTAAATGAGAAATGTTATTATTTTAAAAATATTTTAAATTGTTTTATATGTTTGTAGCATTAAAAGCTGTATAAGGAGCCCGTGTGTGATAGATCAAGGGCAACTTAGACTGTAAAAAATAAAAGACTATTTTTAATTCTAATTTATTTTGATGAATCAAAGCTATTCTTATTAATAGTAGAGATTATATACTTGTGAAAATTGTCAGTAAGAATTGAAATGTTCTTGCTCCATTTTTTAAATAGATGAATATTTGTTATCATTATATTTGGAATAAAATCTCTCTGAATTTCACTTACCTTTCAACCACAAACAAATATATGCAATTACATTTTATTTTGCCATAATGTCATTTAACCCATTCAATATTGTAAGTTTTACTTTGATTTTCTTAGAAACTAGGAAATGTAGTAAGAATGATAATTAGTGAGCCTCCGTGGTCCAACATCAAACTCTCAAACTGATGACAGTGGTTCAAAAGCCATTGCAGGCTGGCTCACACTTGACCACATGTAAAAAATAACCAAATGTTTGACATCCAATAGCCGACGTTTAATAAATCAATGTGCTCTAGTGGTGTTGTTAAAATTTAAAAAAAAGCAACAAAAAGAAAATGGTAATTAGAACATTTTGATACTCAGGCAAAATGTCAAATATTGAATACTAGTAGATTGTTTAGTATTATATGATGTCCACTGTTTTCCTGTTTAGATTTAACGAGCAGTGACAGGCAGAGTGAAACCTTTCTCCGCAAGTTAAATCGAGCTCGGTTTGCTTTGGCTAGAACAGACAGTATCCGGTCACTAAGTGAGAGTATGAAAGGCAAGCCTCCATACAGACGTGCTGTTTCTGTACCTCTACATCTGCTGGCCAAAGGAATACCAATACCCAAAGGTATTTATATAAATAATTTGTCTTTTGTTTGTGTTCTTTATTGTTTATTACATCCATTAACATATAGCATGGGCGGCACAGTGTAAAAACAAGTGGTACGGCTCAAGATTGCAACCAAGCCGAGCCTCTGAAGAACTGTTGCTTATGCAGAAATAAGAAATAATAGGAAAAAGTGGTACCGCCAGGCTGTACCTCTTCAAAAAGTGGTATATCTGCACTGCCCCGGTATAGAGATTTATTCAAGGAATATGTCATGTCTACATACAAGATACACATGCAAGGTAATATTAGCAGTTTTTGTTTGAGCTGTCAGAATTCATTGGGAAACGGGCTATATTAGATACAAGCTACCATTTACATAGCAATTTGACTAGTTCTAAATGTTCTCATTAGGTGTAACATTAAACAGAAAAACAAATTAAATAAGCACTCACTTGTAACTGGAAAGCAAGCACTGAATATTTGTTAAGGTAAGTACAATAACGGTATCTTTTGTATTAAGATTGTTTTTGTTCATTATTAAAGATAGCTTATGTATAAAAATGGAATTATTTTTTATTAATTTAAAGGTAAGTTACTAGTTAATGGTGTTTTTTTGTATTAAAATGGAATTTGTTTTGCAGCTGATAAATATGAGCCGAAAAGACACCAAGCTTCCATGGCATTTTTTTATAAATGTTTGTCATGTAAGTCAAGAGTGAGAATTGCTGTGCCAAGCTTTTGTTTTAATATCACTTTCTCCTCTTTGCTTCTTCAAACAGACTTTCCAGTTTATTACTCTGTAAATTTAAAGGTGCTTATAAAACAGTGCTTTTAACCAAAAAAATCCAGTAATTCATGACTTAAAGTGTCATAACAAATTTATTTTCTTTCTTTTAATGATATTTCTTTTCAAATAATGTATTGCTGGCTTATTTAACTAATTGATTAATCATGTGGTTAAACTGTATCTTTATAACTATATTATCTAAAAAAATATTAAAATTTATTTAGGAAAAATGCATATACATCTAAATCATTGTTTCTTTAATATTGACTTGAATAATTGAAAAGTGGTTATGTTAGAGATTGTCAATTACCTTTTCTTTAATGCACTGGATAGCACAGGGACATATCAAATATAATCTCTCTCTTTTTGTTTAACCTATAAATTCACCTTATCTATTTTTACTTATTAGCACTTATGAATAAAAACATTGCTGCATTTGATACAAGTCCCTGTGATGTAGAGACCATCATACCAGAGGAAACTGTTGAACTTATAAAGCTATAAAAATACAGTCCTACATAATTTTAACAAGTACCACACTCCGAAACGTGCCTAAAAACTGTACACTGCCTAATTACTAATAGTTGTTTATAATAAATTACATTCACTAAATATGGTGGACTCATAAAATGCACATTTTTATTAATATATGCTCAATTTGAATTTTGTCCTATTTCTCAAACTCCGCTGCATACTAACTCAATCATTTTGATGAAACCAATGTTGGAATGTGCTATTTTCATGCTGTCAAGTGGAGTTTACTTAATTTTGACATACTATTATTAAAAACATCACCAAAATGTGCTAATTTGTGCATGCATAAAGCCGTGACTAAATATCTTATTTAATTTGTGACAAAAATTGGACAGAGAGAAAAGTTTGTAAGTATCTAACAGGTTTGTTGAACTTACAATTAATTCCTCATTGCTTGTGCATATGTTTCAAACCGAATGTTTGCAATTACAAATTTGTTACAGTTAATTTTATTTTATGCTGTTTAAAGGTGTGCATAGGGAATTGTAATGTAATATTATTTAAGGATATTTTTAGATCTCTTTAATTTGTATTGCCTTTGTTGTTATGGTTTTAATTTTGGTTACCTATGTTATAGATATTTCAGGACTAATATCATCTGTGTGGTTTAAGCATATTTTAATTACATAAATAATATAAAATGGATATTTACAAACAGAAACAATTCTTCTTGTTTTCATAATTAAATTTCTGTTATAATCATCACAGTTTAAAGGCATTTCATTGGTGTAACAACATGACTGTGTTCAAGTTTTGAAGGACGTAAATGATGTCTTTATAGAATTGTTTTATATTTGCTAACTGCAGAGGGTGTCATTGGACAGAGTTTAGAGACAAGAGGTAGTTTTAAACAATAATGTACAAAAATGAATTCAAAACACTTGTTACAAATACTGTAATTAGTTTATTATAAAATAAAATAAAAAGTAAAAGACTGTTTTTTTAAAATGAAAAATTGACGATAACCAGTGAACTTGTTGAATCCTTTACCATGATGTCACAGTTTCTTACTGATAACATGATTTTGTGATTTGTTGAGCTTTATGTTGTTGAGCCACATATTATTATTCAAAGACTTAAATATAATATTTTTTATGTTAATAATAATCTGTATGTTGTAAATTTAATTATAATAAAATAACACATAATTGAGATAATAATGTGTTAAATGATAAATTGAAACTGGTTAAAAATGAAATAATTAATTAAAATAATTCCTTGATGACATTTATTAGTACCATATATTCCCTATTTAATGTTTCTGGGGGTGTTACATTTCGCGAATTTGGAATTTATTGATTTCACGATAGTTTGAAATATTTTTACTGTTAAATATTTTGTACAATATGGATTACTAGTGTTTGAATTCATTACATACTTTGGATACTACGGCATGATCATGGATTTATGCTGGGATAAGTCATTTTTGTTTTACAAAATGGCTGGGGTGGTGGGACGTTAATTAGGGAAGGGGCATTAAATAGGGAACTTATGGTATATTATGTCACAAGTTTGGTTTGTGATCACAAGATAATATTATCTAATAAAATTAATATAAAGAGTAATTAAAGGTAATATTTATAGATGCTTTTAATGCAGTGGCTATGCAGATCCTTGTTTTAGTATTTTATTTATTTTTATTTCACCTATTTATTGTTTTGTTTTTAAAATAATTAAATCTAGGATTTTTACAGCTTTTAATGAATGTGTACAGATTAGTGGTAATATGTGCAGATTATTTGATATTCACTTTTGTTATGCAAAAAGCTTTTTTGTACTTTGTGCACTGTGAAATATTAAATTTAAATATGGATTTTAAAAAAAGTGTTATTACAAGTTCTTAACCATGCCACTATGTAAATATTTAGATTTTTGTAGTAGATTTAATGTTTTTCTAAGTACCTGTACCTCTGAATTTGGGCACCTCTGAAACACTGGATACTTATCAGTCACCTTAATATGACTTTGTTTAAATGCATCAGTTTAAGTATCCTATAGAGATTAATTTTATGTGATCCAAATTATGTCCTGGTTTGATATTTGTAGCAACAACAGGTAATCTTTTTTTTTCAATACTCGTACTTTAAAATATATATATGGAGCAACTTGATATTAGAATCATATAATGTGTAACTTGTGGTAATAGTTTTAGTATTAAAGCATATGCTATTATATTGTATTATTTGGGGCATCAATATCCTAAATAGTTTTGATATTGTAATTCACGCCTTTGTTACTTTCACTAACAATTTAGGGATGAAAATGATGCCCACTGGTGCTTTGTGTAAAGATCATTGGAAATTGCTAATGTTTACTGTTGGATTTTTAATATATATTTTCTTGAATTTTTAATGAACCATTCTAGTGGACAAGGAAAAATCTTGCATCCGTCAGCAGTCTGCCCCACAATTCACCCTTGGCCGGAGAATGGGTTCAAAGATGAATCTTGGCAATTTTGGCAATACCATGTTTCCAGGTATGATTTCTGATAAAATTCTTTCAAAGAAGTAAAAAGAAATAAAAGAAACTAACTGAAGATATATAAGCATTTAAAAAAATTGTTACCCATTTCCCAATGCAAGTTTTCAATGAATTTTAAGTTAATATATGTGTTGGTGGGATTAAGATTTGTCTGTATTTAAAAAATTAATATAACCTGGAATTGATTCAGTTTCCATGGAATCAGTGTTCTAGTAACATTTCAGTTTAGTACGTCAACAGAATCAGTGGCTAATGGTTGTGTAAAGAATATTCAGATAGGAATTATAAATTGTGTTTATCCTGAAAAACAAACCAAACTTCAAGAAGTAATTCTCAGCTAGATAAAGTTTGTTTATTTTACAGACTGTTCTTTTAAATTGGGTTTTAATCTATATTTATGAGAAAATTAAAGCAAACAGAATTATTATTCAATCTGACAGAACACATCTATCATCCAAAATCAACTACATTTTCAACTGTTTTTCTATAGTTTATATACTCAACCCCCCCAAAAAGTATGCATATAATTAATAGTCATTTATTTCATAAACCAAATGACATTCATAGCAGAAATTCTGGAATTAGATAACCA
Organism: Symmetromphalus regularis; assembly: GCA_032355785.1. NCBI lineage: Eukaryota > Metazoa > Mollusca > Gastropoda > Neomphalida > Neomphalidae > Symmetromphalus > Symmetromphalus regularis. The sequence goes on from JAULBS010076743.1 coordinate 21,298, forward strand.
CACCATTTAGGAATAGGTGTATATGTGCAGTAATATCACAAGTTGCACATGCACAGTAGTTTTCAATTATGGTGAAATGGTACATTAAAAATATTCATTACAACATGCATACTTTCTTTTTTGGCTGAGTATATATCACAATGTTTATGAAAAATTATGTTTGATTAAGGAGTCCAGTTAAGAGAGTTCACTGATGAAGAAAGCAACTTTGCTGCTCTACTGCAGCGAGCAATGGATCTGGATGGAGTTGACAGGGATACAGTCTACCTACTAGTGGCTTTGCTGATGAAAGTAAGATATGTTTAGAATTTCAGTGAGTGGAGTGAGGGTGAGAAAAACGTATCTCTTAAATATTTTTTTCTAATGAAAATTAGTTCATCTTATTATTAATTATAATAATACGCTAGATATTGAGGTATTCCTAGCTAAAGTGAATTGTTCAATTTTTATTATACCATTGCACCCTATTGTTCATGGTTCAACTTACTTTTTTAATATGTATGAATAGTTTTAACTATGAATCTTGGCTGAACCATTAACAAAAAAACTGGACTTTAAAGTTTTATAAGCATATGGTTAGCTCCAGTTTTAATGAAGCACACAGTAATTTATTTTGTATATGAAATTACTTTTCATCCTGATGAGAATAATTTATCTGCATTGCATATCATTAGTGATAAATTATCAACCATAAGTAAAATTAATTTTAGGTTACACTCAACATCATAACAGTCATTAAGCATATTTTATTTTAACTGTTAGAAAAAAAGTTACTGTTCAGAACTGTGTGATGTTGTGTTGTTTCAGTTTATGGTAAATATAAAGGAAGACGATACAGCTGAAGACAAAGACGCACCCAAAGCTCAGGTTAGTAAAAAAACAAACTTGTCTACCACATGACATTAATTTAATAATTTTACAAACCTTTATTAGTAACTGAAAAATGTTTTACAAAATATGTTAAGGCCATCTCAACTCCAGTGGCAGTCGGCAATGTCATGGAGGTTGCCACAGAGTTTTTCATTCTCTTCAACACTTTCTTTTGCCAGGTTTTTTTCAAGGTGTATTTTTTTCTTATTATTCAAAGTAAAGTATACATTATGCTAAAATTGCTATGGAAAATGCCATGGACACTATTTCTCCACAGCATTTATTTTGCCATGGACATTTTCTTAATTGCAAGGGTTGCCATCTTATGTCAAGTTGAGTGTTTCCTACACCTATCGGTACTTAGGAAAAGTGGCTGCCATAATCTTTATGATTTTCAGATATTTAAAAAAGTTTTCAGTGTTTAATATTTATATATAGAAAAATAATTAAATGATTTTTTTTTAGATGTTTTAGTATCTTGCCAGAAACACATCATATTATTTTTAAAGTTTCTAAATTAAATTAATTTTTTTTTACTTTATTAACACACAAGAGCATGCCTAACTTCACTATCTAATCAACATAACCAGTAAATCACAATAATAGTAGTAGATTCTATGAATGACATAATACATACCATATGTGTAATAATGTTTTTACAGAGTATTGTTCTGCGACATTTGAATGTTCTGCTTGGCTACAATCAGACAGAAAAATCATTTAGTGTTCCACCATATAAACTCAGGTAAATATGAAATATAAAACTTTTTAAAGACTTAACATTATCAGGGCAAAACTTATAATGTGAACTGTCCCTTTGTTCATATGTCTGTTATGCATCTTTCAGATGACACAAGCTGCCAGTTTGTTATTACATGCAGAAAATAAAAGTTGCAAATCTTATCTGAACATTATTCAAACAAAATAAATCTGAAAAATGTTTGAATTATTGTGATGTGCCTGAATAATCAGTGGTGGATCTAGAAAATCCATTTGGGGGTGGGGGGGGCAATAATATGTTACTGATTCCTTGAATTATTTAACATTAAAAAATTAAATTAAATAATAATTATAAAAAATGATATTTAAATAGCAAAATGTAGGGTTGGAGCAGGCGTCTGGGGCCCCACCTAGAAATGCCACTAATAATTAACATTACTGAAAATTGGTTACCTAGGTAAAAACAAGACAAACTGACTTTCAGTTATCTCTGATTTTGAGATAGTGTTCTACCCCATGGCAGAATATGAGATTTTAGTCCAGTTTTAGTTTTAAATACAGTTGAATATAATTTAAATGTCACCTTTACAGTACAATCACCTATTTATAAAGGGCACATATTTTAGGTGATCTTTAAAATACATTTTCTTTTTACTTAAATTTGGAAAATCTTTAATGTTTAAAAGTATTGTCATTTATATGTCAACATTTAAAATTTTCAGATCTTCAGCTGTGTTCAATTCCTTTTTGAGTGGCATCTCATTTGTAAGTTATCTTTTGTTGAGTTTTATACTTGCTCACTTATATTATTTTCATTATACATTATTAGTAAATAATAAATCAGGCCCATGAGAGCTGGAGTGGACAGTTTTTATTTTGGGTAAAGATTCCTGTAGCCCTCGTAGTTTCGCATAACACATTTTATACACCCATAAAAATGAGCAACCCTCACTTTGAAAATCCGTCCTTCGTTATTGTAAATATTCGGCAATTGTTTTTTAAAATATAAACACTAAATCTGATATGTTTATAGCAATTTAGTAATGAGGAAAAAAAAGATAATGTATATGTTTTAAAACATTTTTTAAAACATACCAATAATTTGAATATGCTCAGAAATGAAGACTGCCACTTTGATAATGCTCTTTTGATATTTAGTTTAAAAAAATGATCATTTATAACTGTATTTTACTGGATGAAAATGATGCATGTTGACTTCTTGAAGGTTTCCTAGTTGAAGTAATTTGGACAAAAAAGAAAATGAACATGATTTATTACAAAATATTTGGTAATTATTATTTTTAACATATTTGTATAAATATGCACGAAAGTGAAAATTGTCATTTTGATAATGCTGTTTTGATATTTAGTTGAAAGATGATGACTTATATCCATATTGGATGAAACTGACACATGTTTAGTGTAACAAGCAGGAAGTGAGCTCACATTACTCTTGTTTGTCATTCACAGGTTTTGGATCGAAACTTTCAGCTTGGGAATGTGGTGCTGCCAATCACCTTGCTACTCCTGCAGTACAGCCCGTCTCCGCAGCGCTATGCCTCTGACTACCAGCCACCCAACTACACACTGTGGTACCTTGAGCCTCACACCAGGCTGTCCTGGCTACAAACACTGCTTGTCATACTGTACAAGGTATTGTTGTTCAATAAGAGTGGATAGGATTAGACAAACTATACACTATGGTAAGAATGTTAGGGGTGGGATTTCCAACTTTATGTAGGAGTGTCTTGGATGAGATTTTGAACATTATGTTGAAGTCTCTTAGATGAGATTTTGTACATTTTGAAAAACTGTCAGGATGGGAGTTTGTACATTTTGTAAATTACTCTCAGGTGGGATTTTGGACACTTTATAAGATAGTCATGGTGCAGTTTTATACACTGTAAGAATGTATGGGGTGGAATTTTGGACTTTAAGAGTGGATGTGGATAGTAGGTAACAGAGACTGCAGTATAATTTCAGATTTTAATGTATAGCAATAGAAAAAGCCACCAAAGACATGAATCCATCTATTTGATTACTGTTTTTCATTCAGTATCAGATCAGTACTTCCCCAGTGTCAGCCATTATTCAGACGTTAGTGCAACTTGTGGTAAACACAGTTGAAGCTCAGCATCACAAGTGTAAGATACCAGATGATGGTTTCCCACCACCGAGTCCTACTGTCAGAGAGAGAAGTAAGACAATTTTAATAGTTTACCTGTATACAATTACACACATCTAACTTCTTCAAACAACACACTGTACTTATAAAACTTTTGGATGTAATGCAAGTATAGTTAAAGTCGGAAGAGTCCACACTTAAAATTTAATAAGCATGGGTTGAGGTTTTGGCCACAGTAGTAATGTTACAGCTACATGACCACATATAACTTGACACATTTAATGTACATATCATTGGAGAAACTAGAAACTAACAGATAGGAATTCCATTTTGTATCTATAAGTTGAATTAATTTTCTCTTGGAAAAAAATTGAAATTCCAGTCTATAGGCCAAATTTTGGTTTTCCCTACAACATGTTTATATAAAGATATTTCATAATATTCTTTTCTCATATATTTCTTATAATTTATAAATTCATTTAAAACAGACCAGTGTTCCACAACTGGAGCAATAAAGGTCATAATTGTGCATTCAGTGAGTAATCTATTTCTTTCTTTTAAATTAGATATCATTTTAAATGAAAATTATTGATTTTAAATGAAGGAAATGTAGGAAGGCATTGGTGTGTTACTAGCTCATGACTTAAAATTTTATGATCAGTTTCCTGATTGGTTACCTGCTTATAAAACCACCTAACTGGATATCCTGTCAAGCCAGATTTAGAATTTTTATGCCATGCAGTTCCAAATTAAACTGTAGATTAATCCTAGATATTTTATTACACAGATCCCAGTAAGATGTCAACTAAGGATCTTGAAAACATCCAGGAGACTGACACCCCACCACAAAGCCCTCTGACATCTAAAGCTCTACAGAGTGAAGACCAGGCCACCATTCATGTCTCAACTACACCTTCATCTAGCATTGTCCAGTACCTGAAGGGACAAAATGATGGTGCAGACAGTAGTGAGGGGGTGATGTCTGATGCTGAGTGCACGCCAACATTGCCAGGTGCTCGGAAGGATGGGGTGCGCAAGATTACTAAATTTAGACAACCTCGGAGGCTGATTGATTATTCTGAACCAGAGTCAGCTGATGATGATTACAAAGAGTCATCAGGGAAGCATGATTCAGAGGTAGGATTTAATATTTTAAAATTATATACACAGAGGTTGAAATGTTTTTATGAGGGACATGGCTGTTGCTTTGAACAGTTGTAGGATTAGGTTAACACCAGATGTATAAATTCTTTTTGAGTTATGCCAGCAAATACTGTGGTATCATCATCAGATTTGAACCCTACATGTCTAAAAATAGATTTAGTAATTCATTATTCCCAGTGGTGTAGAAACTGTGAAATTTTAAATACAATTCCAGTCAGGAAAAGTTTTTGAAAAGTTAAAAATAAGAAGGATATTTATATTGGGATTGCATATGCCATTCTCATTATCTTACACTTAATTTAATTTTGTTCTAGAATGCTTGGAAAAACAGAATTTGTTTATCTTTTTACTTACAATACAGATTTTTATTATATTTTAGAAAATTTCTGAATCTGATAAAGAAGCTGTGGATGTTGCAAACATTCTGCTCACTGAAGGAATGACATCATCACCTGGTTATTCCTCAGCTGTCGAACGCAAAATGGCTCAACAGCTAAAGGAATTTCAGGCCTCCCAATCAGACCCTGTAAAAACAAGCCAGCCTTCCTCTCATGCCCCTAGCAGCAGCACGACAGAGGGGTCGAGCAATCGTGATGGAATGACGACATCTGAGATGAGCCGCGATGCTCCCTCTGAGCTGGAGAGCACAGAAAGTGAGAAGACACAGACATCAGACTGTGAGTCAGAGAAACACGCAGTTGGCACAGATTCAGGAGGAGATGGTGCACATGAAGATAGCAGAGGTGAGTTGGAATTAAGTAGAAGTTAACGACACCAGCACAAAAAGAAAAATTGGCAATTAGATGTCATTTCATTGGGTATACAGAATTGACAAGAGTGTTATCTTGTTTAAAACCATATCTCTGTTCAATGCAAGTAATATATAGACAAAATCATAAGGGTTAGCACTCAGTCAAAATAAAGATGATACAATGTGTATAACAATGTGTAACAATGGCCATTATTTGTACTCTCCTGTCTGTGGGAAAATGCTTCTAATAAAAAAATGAATTCTGGTTTTTGATAATGGCTGGAAATGTGAGGAGCAATAAATTTTCTAAATCTCATTTTCGATCCAAGTTTTCAATGCATTCTGTTCTCACTCTTCAGCACTGGAGGTATGAAGTGTTCCATTTCCACCATATCAACTCAATTGGCTATGTGACATTGGCAGGCCTGCAAAATGCCGCTTTTATAAAATATTGATATATCAAGGCTAGAGGAAGTGGGGAAAGGTATGCGAAATTGGTGGCGCTGGGAATAGCTGATAGAAAAGGACACAAAGGATGAAACATTTGGCCTGTAGTTACAGAAGATCGACCTGCCCGGGGTGGCATTCTGTTCCATTTTTTACATTAATTCCATGCCTAAATTTTCGACTTCATGTTCAACGAAAGGCTTTCATTTTGCTTTTAAAACTGCATTTTGCTTTCAGCTTCAAGGGCCACTCCAACATGGTTGCTGCCCTATGACCCCTGGTTTTCATGTTTTCTGAATGCACCCATGCACATTAGTGTGAAATCTTACATTGTAACTTTTGTCAATGCAAACAATCCCTACCTATAGCTATAAATCATTGATAATTGTTATTTATAATGTATTTTTAAAAACACTTGAATGACATGGTGTACTTTATTACAGATGAAAGCAAGCCTGTTAAAACAGGACAGATATTGAAACCAAATTTCCGCCAGCGCAAGTCAAGGAAGACTGGTTTAACAACTGTCGAGCTGCAGAAGATATTTCCCGAGTTGAATGAAACTTGTCCTGAAAAGGAAGAGGACAAAACTAATGCTAACAGACACTCAGGGTGAGATTTTTATTTCTTATTTAAAAATGTTTTTTTTGATAATGTTACAGATAACATACTGAATCATCAATATTGTAATTGACTTTAGGTGAGATTTCTTGAGGTCAGTATTATGTAGCGATTTAAAAAATGTTTGTTTGTCTAGCTGTTCATATATAGCAAACAGCATTACTTAGTAAGCCAGATTGGTATTATTTTTCCAAAACATTTCGATGAAAAACCAACAACAGCAGTTAGTCCAAATTCTGAGGTTCCACAGACACTGGACAATTTTCAGAATTAATTTATTACTTTGTTAATGACACCTTACCCCATAATAAAAATAAATATTGGCTATTGGAAATCATACTACTTAAATTATAAAGAAAATCTGTACAAATAGTATCCAATAGCAAAATGGATTTATGCTGTAAAACCATTTTAAAAATCTCTTCATCATGTTTTTTTTTTTAAAACCACTGCATTCATGGATCAACCTCATATGATTCATCCATAGCAGAAAGTTGTCATTCATTCACCTATTTCCTTCGGTACAATTTATTGTACATTTTGTCCTTAACTAAAAAACTTGTACACTAGATTTATCTTCCTTAGTTACATAGAGCAGGATGTAACTCATACATTAACGTGTCTACCTGTGAAACGGTCAGTTGTTGGATCAAGTCTTCTCAGTGGATCCAACTGTAGTTTAGGCTATTTTCAGTTCCAACCAGTGGTTCAGAATTGGTTAATCAAAGGCCATACAATGTGCTGTCCTGTCTGTGGGACGGTGCATATAAAAGATCCCATGCTGCTTACCTGAAAAAGTAACCTATGTAGTGGCAGCAAGTTCCCTCTAAATAAATATGATTAAAATGCAATAGCTGATGATAAGATAAAAAAAAAACAATGTGCTATAGAGGCATCGTTAAACAAAACAAACTTTACACATATCATAAATTCCAACAGGAAATCAGTTATAGATTTTACATTTCATTCCTTCATCAAGATGAGCTAAAATTGATAAACCGATGGTGTTATCTTCTTTCAGGAGAAGAAGCCGGAAGGCAGCCCTGCTTGCCAAAAGTCAAGCTGGTGCCAAGAAGCAGTCTGCATGTCGGTTTGGTGACAACATCATGATAGAGAAGTGCACTGAGTGTGGTGTTGTGTTAGAACAGTATGATGATGACACTATTGGCTTGGCCATCACAGTCCTAGCTACTTTCATACATAGAGAACCAGCCCTGGCCACTCCTATGCTACTTGATATGCTTAAGTGTGTGTCTTGGTAAGAGTAATTTACTTCATTCCTATCAAGTTTACTAAATGAGTTCTCATGTAATACTGTTTATATCATGAATATTTTCAGTTTATACATCATGAGCAAACTTAAGTGATGTACAATTGAAAATACATAATTAGTAATATATAGAGTATTGTACAGCATTAATTTATTGTTTATTACATTTCAAAATAGAATTTATGAATATGGATACTTTCCTTTATAAGACACAATATGAACCAGTGAATTCATTCATGATCTTGTTTATTAGCTGAACTGGTTCTCAGTTTCATTTTTCTCAGCAGTTCTACTAGTATAGGCCAACTACCAGTCTGTGAGTCCAAGTAGTTGTATATTATAATATATTACTTGTTGATTCTAATAGACCTACAACAAAAGTGTCAATAATTTAATCAGAGGTTATGAAATCTCAAAACAAAAACCACTAATATGTGAATGTGGTGTACAGAATTATTATTATTTTTTTATCTTCAGGTTTAAGGGGCAAGGCAAGTAATTTAAAAAAAAATTTTTTTTTTTATTTCAGCATTGCATCTAGCAGTCAGTATTCTTGGCAGACAGAAAGGTAAGTAATGTAAAATAATTCAGTTCATACAAATGCAAATATCGAATGGCCTGTGAGTATAATATTTGACTGGGCCAGATGAAATCCTTATACACTAGAGATGACTCTTGCAGTCAGTTTGAAATTGTTAAAACACTATCATGATAGAACTGCAGTACTATTACAGTAGTATTATAATTTTTAAATATTTTGATACCAGTAGATACAATAGATATTTCATATAAATTATTTACCTTACAAATCTTCCAATATATACTTATGAGTAAAAGAAAATATACCAACAAAAAGTTAATTGTTTTGGTCAGACCAAAACTTTAAGTCTATTAAAATAGACAACAATACCACAGCATAGCCATTTTTGGATGTTGCACTTACACATTTGCTACCAAACAATGATATTGGTGAGAGTCCTATGTACTAGTATCATTAGTCTTACATGTAGACTACGTGGTGCCAGTTTTTGATATTTATTTTCTTTCTGCAGTAACCTGATGATGCCTGGAAACTGTGTTAGTATTGCTCGGCAGTTTCTTCGATGTGTTTTGCATCATCTAGCTCCAAATGGAATCTTTCCTATGCTCTTTCAGAGTCGCTTTGATGGTAAGTAGCAGAAGACAAAATTCTATTTTAAACCTAATTAATAAAAAAAAATGAAATGGCTCTAGCCAGCATTCACCGTCTTGTAAATGTTGATTTTAATTATTTTTCCTCTTGTACTAGAATTGTAGCAAACTTTGAAATTTTATATGCTTAAAATATATGTTTGTTTTAGATCCTCATTTCTTCAAGACAATGGCTACAGCTCTTGTGGATTTCAATGACCTGACTTCTCATGCTCCGCTGCAACTTGTGCTAGAGGTAATGATGATGTCGTCCATCATAATTTTACTGCTGGTGATAAAACCAGTTTCACATTACAATAAATGAATGCATTTAATCATATGCATTATTGTAGATAGTGAACCATTAATCAATCGTATTCCAATAATACTACATATACTAGGGAAACTAAATTAATATCTCTTATTTTTAGCATTAATATTCTACTAAAAAGAATGTCATGATTTACAATATTGAAAATATAATATTTTAATATGCATAAAGAGTTATTAACAAATGTTAATATTGACCTATTTGTAGAGAAAATGTTTACTGGTTGTTATAGAACCTATGGATCTTATCATTGTTTGAAGAAATATAAATAAAATATCAGTTTGTTATTAAAACTTTTTTCCAGGGTCTAAATGAACGAAAGAGTCTTCCCCAAGAGAACATAATGTTGTTGCTTTCCAACATTTCTATATATCTGAACTGCATTACTCTTGAGAGTTCTACGCCAATGTGGCCAAATATTCTTACTCAGTTTGACCTGTTCTTTCGTCGTCTTCCAACCATCCTTCCCAACCCATGCGAAATTAAGGAAGTTCTCAAGATCATTCTGTCATTGCTTAAAATACCTGCTATTCTAAACGTCAGGGTAAGTACAATATATTCATAAATTTATTTCAAAATATGTCTAGTATTCATTTTTGTCTTGTTTCAACAATTCTGTAGGTGATGCTGTTTTAACATAAATGCTTGTGTTTACCATATACGTAAATATTTTCGCGACTGAAAAATTTCTCAATCGAGCTTTCATTTTACACTTTCGCGAGGAATTATTTTCGCGACCACATCCACCAATAACAAAAAGAAAATGAATAAAAAGTGTAATATTTACCAAACTCCTTTCAGTTACAGTTTCATTTATATATTTAGACATTCTCAGCATACTATCCACATGTTATACTTGTATGTATTTCTGATAAGACATGTTATCGATTGAACGAACATACACACATTGACAAGTTTCCGTTCAGATTAACTAAGAATATAATTGACAATTATTGTTAAATAATCACATATAATCTTTGTAAAAACAAACAATACAGAAATCCACGTTAGTATCAAATGTCGCTTATCACCAGGCCTGGTATTACGGTATGGTATTCACAGCCAAACCGGAAATAAGTTTGCGTGTAATTGAATTCAAATGTTTCAAATCTGCAAGACAACTCAGTCTGTTTTGATATTTTCTCCTTTTCATTATCTCCAGAGCATAATCCATTGTAACAACAAAAATGTTTTGTCATTGTTTACAGCATGTCTAAAAAGAAATACATTCAGGCCCTCAGAAATGGCACAACTGATCATTTTGTTTGTGCATCACTTGTACAAATTTAGTTTTGCATAACCCTTTTTTTTAATGAGCATATTATTCAATTAATAATGATTTCACATAACATAATTTCTGATGGGTCACATAAAATGAAAGGTGTCCCTAGATTACAAATTTCACCTATTGTATTATTTAATATTTCAGAATATTTTGGAGCCATTCTCGAAGTTGCTGAGTTTTACCATACAAAACTGTTCATTCAAGCTGCAGGATCTTCTTGATATCTGCTCAATGTGCAACAGAGTGTTTGCAAGGGTTTGTCTTTCAATTATTAATAGATCAGTCACAAATGCACCGGTTGCTGTGTAGTGAGGGGTTATAGTATGGTGTCCTGGTATCTGCGACATTGGAGAAGAATCGAAGGGTTCTCTCAAAAATCTTTGCCACAATCACTTTAGATATGGTGAGCTTGTAATCAGATCTTAAGAACATTGTACGGCCATCATAATTTAAAATAATAAACATACTTTATCTTTATGTTGGCCACTGTATCTTGTAGAAATATGTTTTTAATGTGATAGTTTTGACATTAAGATTTCAGTTGCTAAGTACTATGTGAGAGCTGGCTTATGTTCAGATGTTTTCTTGCAGGAACGAGACAAGCTGATACTGACACGGACAGTGATTTTTGAACTTGTTCAAGCACTCAAGTTCAAATCTATTATTCCTGATGAAAATCTGCTTATGCTTGTTCAGGTAAATCAATATTTGTCTATCCGAGAACCTTTCATATATTTATAGATCTAATTTAAATGTAGACCACATTTTGTTACTGTGATCATATGGGGCCTTTCAACAGTACATAGGTTTATAACACTGGGTTATATTGAAACCTAGGCTTAATACTACATTATGAAATCAACTGGCAGCAGGTTTACAAAGGTGATTCCATATTATTGTTGCCTTATGTTAACCTATGATTACTGAAACCCAGGCATGTGAAATGTCAAACAAAAATGACCCTTAGTTTAACCCAGATTTAAACCATAGATTTCCATAGCCAAGACATATGAAATTGGCCCATTATGTTTATCTTTTTAAATACATGTTACAAAGTGGAACATAAGATGTGTGATTTTGCATAATCTAATTGTTATGGTATAAAATGTTATACTTTACACATTGAAAAAATAATAATCATTCTTTATTCTAAGTTATATGGTTACCATACTTAGAAAATCTGTTTGTAAGTAATTAAATCTTTATCATTCAGTGGTAACATCTAAATTTCATGCTTTCACTTAACAGTTATTGGCAATTTCCTGTTCATACAAAGCCCCTCTTCCTAAATTAGTTTGCATTAAATCACTGTTTTCTTGAGATTTCAGTTGACATTTTAATGATTAATTTAAATTAATATACTGGCTTTGATTGACTCCTCACCCCTAAGTGTATATTAATAGGAACGTGAAAAACCTCTTAAAATGACACCATGATAAATTCACAAAAACATGAATATCTGTTTATGTGTCATATCTAGTTTCTTGTGCTGGACACTGGTGGAACAATCTGCCCATCACACTCCATCGGGGATGTGGGGATGCTGTACTTCCAGTCACAATCAATGATCAGCACATGTGCAGCGGAATGCATGAGACACTACATCAACGACTGCATGGAATTCATTGCCGATCTACACACTCTGACAAAAGTCAAGGTAGATAATATATTATTTTGTGCTATTAAATAGTTTTATAAAATTTGTTTGTCTTTCCTAGGTAAAAATTAGGGAAGGTAAGGTATGTGAATTTTGGGATGTGTTTTGTTTAATAAAAGCAACCCCTCTCCCCCCTCCCCTTGCTTCCCGACCATTTCGCAAAATAAAAATAACTTACGGAAGCATAAACAATGTGCTGGGGTGTTGTTAAATAATTAAACCTTTCCTTTGAAACATCAGTAATTTACAGTAATGAAACAAAAAATATAACAGATACTTTTGATAGTAAGATAATGAATCAAAATTCATTTTTGCTAAATATATTTGATTGTATGTGTTATGTGAACAGTGATTTTAGTATGTTTAAGTTCGTACTGAAGTTAACGCACTGTTTCAGAGCAACATGAAAGGTGGCTCTAACAGTTTGAATGAGGACACACTGGGAAGTCAGCTGAAATCTGGAATAGCTCAGTACATTGCTCTGGAGATAACACGAGGCAATGGGAGAGACAACCGAGCAATATCTCGCTACCTGCCTTGGCTTTATCACCCTCCAACTGCCATGCAACAAGGGTAAGTCCCATCATGTACACAGCATTATATAATAACTTTACATAGTGGACTTGTCTTGACTGAATCCTTATGAAAGCAAAAACAGATATGCTGGTTTAGAGAGAGTGATATATTTGACAGTTTTTATAGTGTTAAAAATAGACCCATACCCACGCTATTCTGAAAGGATGCATTTTTAGGAAAATCTATATCTTCATTAGATAAAATTAATATATTGTTTTAAAATGTAGATTTAATAGTTTTTTCAATAGTTTTCCTACCCTATATAATCCCTTTAGGTATAGAGTTGATAGACCAGTTTGGGGAACAGATTTCTCTATCAGTTTACACAAGTGCTCTGTGTTATATTTTTGTTATACTAACATGCATATAAAATTATTTTCAGTCCTAAAGAGTTCATTGACTGCATTGGTCACGTGCGTCTTCTTTCTTGGCTTCTGATTGGTTCTCTCACTCATACGGCTGTCACAGAAGGCTCAGCTCCCATCTCCTGTCTGCCAGTTCCGCTAGAAACCTGCAGTCACATTGCTGAGCATATCATGGTCATTATGACTGGGTTTGCAGAACATTCCAAGGTTTTTCTTTCTTTCTTTTTCTGGTAATCTACTTCCTTACGGAATACATTTCAGTGGATGGAGGTGGTGTGTGGGGTTGGGATGTGGAAAAATTATATATTTTTTCTAATTTTATTTTATAGGATTCAGTGTCTTTCACTGCTGGGTCTTTTTTCCTTTGGGAGTTCTTTCCTCGAAGGCCTTTATTCATAAGCATTTGTCTGCATTGGCCTTTGTCCAGTAACCGTTAAGACTGTGTATTGTAGATATGCAGGTGTACAAGTAGCTTCTAACAGTAATGTACTTTTCTTTTCAGGCATCAGTTCTTCACATGTCATCTTTGTTTCATGCATTTATCTTCTGCCAGGTAATTACACATTTGTTTACTGATATTAACTAATTTTAAACTGTTAGTAGCAAAATTATAATAAAAATTATTGTAAATCTAAAATTTATAATACGATGAATTGAGGTTTTACTTATATAATGTTCTAATGTTCTTATATAACAATTATTATCCATCCCAATTTCTTTTCACCATCAACTTATTTGTTCATTGATCCATCTATCGATCCATCCATTCAGTAGTCCATCTGTCCATTCAGTAGTCTGTCTGTCCATCCATCAATCCATTCATCCGTCCGTCCGTCCATCCATCCATCCATCCATCCATCCATCCATCCATCCATCCATCCATCCATCCATCCATCCAT
>JAULBS010076744.1:7275-20070 GCA_032355785.1 Symmetromphalus regularis
AATTTTTTTTTTAATCGCCTACTTTAGGGTGGCCTGGGCCACCAGACTCCCCCCCCCCCCCCAGATCCGCCACTCTTTTAGATAACTTGTATGTTTGCTGTTGTTCTGTACTGGTGTGTCCCGATTCCAAGACAGTATTTGCTGTGCCCCTGAAATTTCATATTTGACCCATATTGTTTTCTCTTTTTCCTTCTTGTCGAAAATATGTATACTTAATTTATTATAATTTGTATGTAATATTTTCCCCAAATACAAAGCCAATAACATTAGAAAGACAGACCTATTTACCAGAGGTTTGCCATTGTTTATATATTTAATGTTTCCATCTACTGTTTGTATTTAACACACAGTAATACATCCGAGCCATTAAACGTATAAATATGACAAGAAGTTCATTTTATAAATTTTACAGATTATACGAAAGTATGAATTTTTTTTCAAAATTCTGATACTTATGCTACATATAGCACAGGCATAGGAAGTGGGGGGAGGGCAAGGGGGCATGTGCTCCCCCACTTTTTAGATATTTTGTATGTATATTTATTCATTTTGTAAATATATGTATGTGTCAATGTGTGCACCCCCCATCTTATCGGCACCTTCCTACATCACTGTATAGATCATACTTTTGTTTATACATTACCATCTAAAATCCAGTGGATTTGGTTTAAATTACAGAAGTACGTGCACAGGTAGATTCTTAAACATTCGCACAGTTGTAACAGTACTAACACACTTGGAAAAAGAAAGGATTTTTTGTTTAACAACATCAGTGGACCCATTTGCAGTTTGGGCTATTTTCCATTCCAACCAGTGGTCCACAACTGGTTTATCAAAGGCCGCGATATGTGCTGTCCTGTCTGTGGGATGGTGCATATAAAAGATCCCTTACTGCTTATCGGAAGGAGTAGCCTACGTGACGGCAGCCGGTTTCCTCTAAAGACATATGTCAGAATGACCATATGTATGACGTCCAATATCAGATGATAAGATAAAAATCAATGTGCTCTAGAGGCATCATTAAATAAAACAAATCTTTACTTTGTTTAACAACAACCCAGCACATTGTTTATTCAGCAGCTATTAGGTGTCAGACATATGGTGTTTTGTTACTCATGGTCTTTAAAGGAAACCTGCTACCACCATATAGACCACTCTTTCTAATTAGTATCAAGGAATCTTTTATATGTCTTTTCCTACAGACAGGATAGCACATACAACAGCCTTTGATGAACCAGTTGTGGACCACTGTTCGGTGTAAGTAGTGTAAACCTACCCACTGAGCTTTACTGAGCACTCTCTCTGTTTCAAGATTAAAAATCCCATGAGATTTGATCCAAGTATCTTCCAGCTATGAGTCCGACAGCTAAACCACTGTGCCACCGGGGCCATTTGATACACTTGGGAGACCAATGCAGAGCTACCATCATGCGATGAAATCTAATGTTCACCAATTTACCTCATTAACAACCCAAAATGGCATGGCGTGTCACATATATAATGGGTGTTTTTCTTGTGTCATGCTGCTTAATATTATTATTATTTCACAGCCGAGTGAACTAAATACACTTATTAGGACCTGACTTAGGAAGTTTTGCATTGATTGACACTAAATTAGGATAGTTTAATTAAAACTAAAAAAGATGACTAGATAAGCTTCAATAACATGAAAATAGGCTTTATTCGATAAATAAAAGTAATTATGATTTTGATTGGGTGCATTTCTTTCATTTAAATACATAATGATGGTTTGGTGGAAGGAGGGACATAAAAATCAGTCCCCTACCCCCACCCATCTTTGAAAATTCTTCCTACATTACTGCAATGAAATTACAATGTAGTACCTGTAAAAGGCTACACTGTCCTACCTATTCTGAATGTAAGGCAGGTTTTCCCATGATCAATTTTTACTCTGTTCAATGAACGCTGTTAAAATGTCTAAAGAGCTCTTTTCAAATCTTATATCTTGGTTACAAGCATGTGCAACACTGGCATTTCCCTGTCGTCACATAATGGCAATTCATAAGGAGCGGCATTCACACTTGTATATATATTTATTTCCTCATTTAATTCCATGACTCTCATTACAGAACAGCATTTGACGAATATTCTTAACATGAAAGCTTTTATATCCTGGGATTATTCTTTTCAACAGAGACGTAATGTTTGCACAAACAATATTAGCAGATGTTTTTTTTTTACAAATGGTCTGTTAAAACTATTTATGAATTGCATGGACTGTTCCAAACATTGTCAGTCGTTTTTGTCATTATAATGTCATACTTTGTGAAATATACAGTGCATTTTTAACCTTTGAAATGGAAACCAAATTTTAAAGTAGTCGACAACTGTAGCGTTGCTGTCTTCAAGCTTTGCATTCATGTAAAATTGATCATAAAGAATAACTTATTTAGTTCCATGTCTGGTACATTCATTAATGACAAAGATAATCCATTCTGTTAGCAAGTTGAAGTTAAAGCTCGTGTAATTGAACAATTTAACTAACTGGGTACAAGTTTCAATAGCAGAGACTTTCTTTGTACATATAGTGAGACGTTAGATTTTTTTTATCAGCCAGTCTAAATCTTGCCCATAAATACTGTATACCACAATTATTTAAATCTTGGCAATAAATGCCTGAGACCACACTTATTTACTTTATGTGTTCCTGCATAGCATTGCTGGCTATCACACTTTATTAGTCTCTGTCTAAGGACTGAATATAATAAAAAGGAAATCTCTTGTTGACCGTCTTTCTTCTAGCATATTAATGTAAACAAACCCAATAAATCTGACCAAACTACACCCGTAGTACACAAATTTCACTGATGCGTACATAGGATTTACTATGGGAGGGTTCATTTGTTTGGAGAAAGTTGCCATTAAATACTTAACCACAATATATTTTTTTATGAAAATACAGTGGTTTAATATGGTGTTTTGAAAGCATTCTATTTTTCCATGAAAAGATGCATACCTTTTACAAACCCCACCCCTCCACCAATGAACTTGTCTGGATATTCTAGAATGTTTACAAAGAGTCTTTTATGTTAGTACATTTCTGGAAATGTTGCGACCGTATCAGTCTTTCCAATAACTTGTCTGTTAGTCTGGATATTCTAGAATGTTTACAAAGAGTCTTCTAGTTCTATGTTAGTAGATTTGTGGAAATATTACAACCCTTTCAGTCTGTTTAATAACTGCCATTGCTGAGCAGACTGCCATACAAAATTTTCATTTGAACTGGCTGATATTTCTTGGAGTTGGCCAGTAGTCAATAGTATATGGCTGTAACATTCTTGAAAAACCAGTTGAATTATGGCTTAATGGTATTAGTAAGGCCATTAAGAAATTTTGTCCTTTTCCTCTGTATATAAATTTTATAATCATATTGTTAAGACTATCTCATTTAAACAAATTTATTCTAACATCGAAATATTTCTTTTTCAGGTAATATGTTCCTTTTAAAACATTTTTTGTTTTTGTTTTGACAGTTTTATCAAAGCCTGACCCCCCAGTTGTGGGTAAAGTGACACATTTCTCAATAGAATTGTATTGGGAAGACTCGTACAAAGAAGCGTTCGAAGGAATATGTAATAAAAGTGGAAGGATACGAACCTGTCTACAGGAATTGGATTCATGTAACTCATGGGGAAACATATATACGTGAGTTGACTTCAGCTTGTTTTACACACATAGACTGTTAAATGAGAGTAAGGCCATCATTAGAAATATGTTGGTTTGCCATAACATCTAAATTAAACATTTTTTAGGGTAGGTAGGTAAAAAAATTTTTTATTCACAATCACCAATTAAAAAAATTCCTGGTATTAACCCTAACAATTGAAGATTTTTTCCCCCCTCTAATCTTACTACATGTAACTTGTAAGTCCACCTGATTTCATTTTGAGATACACTTTTTACAATTTCCAGTATAAGACTTTAGGTGGTGAAACCCATAAATCCAGGGCTTTGCAAAGCTGGTAATAGGCCTGGACTAGATGGGATATATTGGCCCCCAGGCACAGATGCAGGATTTCTGAAAGGGGATGAGGAGGGTCCAAATGTGATGGGTTAACAGGACTGGGGGAAAAACCTCCTGGACCCCCACTCTGGATCCGCTAATGGCCCCTATAAGTATTTTGGTAATCAGTGCTAAATACCAGGAGGAGTAGAACCCTCAAAATCATAGGCACATGCCACTAGTACATCAGACAGTTTAGATGATTTTCAAATTGTGGACGTAGCCAGTTTTGCAAAAACACTCTTCAGTTGCAAAACAAGTTTGAGAAATCTGTTATTTCTTGAGTAAGAGCAAGGTATGTAATTCATTACTGAAATGGGTTTCATGATTTCTGTATAACACTCACATCAGTTTGATATTTTCATTATTAACCATATGTTAAACAAACAATTCTGAACAAGACACATGACTGATTTCAGAGCTTTAGAATGCATTAATATGGGCACAACGTGGTTATTTGCGAGCAGTGGCTACTAACAACTGGTTTCATTTTGAAGTGCCACAAAGTAATTTGTTTCTTAGTGATTGTTTGGAACCAATACATGGGGACCAGTTACGTTTAGATACTGATCTGTAACATCCGTAATTGTTCAACTAAAACCGTACTCTAATCAATGTTTCTATTATAATTATATATTCTGCTTAACATATTTTCAGGGAACGTTTTGTTCAATTTTCTTTTCTTTTATTTTTTTAAATATAATAATAATTTGTGCGGCTATATTTTGGGCATGATGTATACTGTTGCAAAATTTGTGCAGCATAAAGCCCTGGATTGAGCTTAGTCAGTGACGCAAACTCGCATTTCTTATGACATCAGTGACATTTACTTTAATTTACTTATAGTTCGGGTGCATATATGACAAAAGCATATCAAACATATTGTTATCTCTGGTTATCTTGAATTCTGTAAACAATAAATATATGAACTCCAAAGAGAACGTAATATACTGTTTTTTAAGTTTGAATTTAAATTACATATCCTTAACCATGTTCAATTCACATTGAGTTCAGTGGATTCTAATTTTCACCAGGAGCAGGATCTAGCTCAAATGGTAGCGTGTCTGCCTGTGAACCGGACGGTCGTCGGATCGATCCTTCTCAGTGGACCCATTTGCAGTGTGGGCTATTTTCTGTTCTGGTTTATCAAAGGCTGTCATATGTGCTGTCCTGTCTGTGGGACGGTGCATATAAAAGATCTCTTGCTGCTTGTCAGGAGTAGCCTAAGAGGCAGCAGCGGGTTTCCTCTAAAGACATACGTCAGAATGACCATATGATTGACGTCCAATAGCCGATGATAAGATAAAAATCAATGTGTTCTAGAGGCGTCGTTAAATAAAATAAACTTTACTAATTTTCACCAATGATTTAGGGAGTTTTCTACCAGTTGGAAGGGAATTAGGCATATTGCCTTAAAGTGTGGACAGGCAGTTTCCATTTAATACCTTAGAGTAACTGGCCACCACCACCACAGTGGTTAAGCTATTGGACATGTGGGTGGTAGGTACTGGGATCAAATCTCGGTCGAGGCATAGGATTTCGATAAGAGTTGCTGCATTACTGTGGCGGAAGCGAGTTTCGACTTTCCTACTAACACTAATATCTATCATGGACAGACAGCACAGGAATCTGAGTTATGTGCCCAGGACAGTGTGCTTGAACATTAATTGGATATAAGTACGAAAATAAATACAACCAACCAGACCAAAACCAAATCACTTACCAACACTAATACTGAGGCATCACTACACAAACGTGTTGTCTGTTTACAGAAATGTTTGAGATTTCTGTTTTATTTCAGAGGTTATTCAAAGCGCTATACCGTCACCGGTTTAGATCCTGTGACAAAATACACATTTCGAATCCGATTTCAGCATAATGAAGACACAAGTGAATGGAGTGCCCACGTGGTTGTGGCCACCACAAGTAAGTACATTACGTTATTACAGGTGTAGTGCTACGCACCTTTGCTCTTGTAAATGGTTTTAGCCACGAGGCTTATTCAAGAAGTAGTGGCCGTAGTACCATAATTTTCTTTTTATAAGTTATTAACAGTAAGGCCAGAGATTTTTTATTATTCGTTTCACGAACACGCTGACCCTACATTTTGTTAATTTAAAATTAAAATTAAATTAAAAGTGAAAATTCACACTTATTTTATTTCTGCCGACTGTCATGAAGGCTAGAAAAAAAAATAAAAAAATGCATACTATATTTTAACTATCATAGGCAATATGGGTGCACTGCACATTAAATTTACACTTTGAAGTTGAATAATTTCTTTTCATAGGGGGTGAATATATAAATATGCAGGCATATGACCAGTTAAAATATTAAGTAAAACCGGTAAAATTTATTTTATACCAAATTTTATTTACCCCTCCCAAGACCTTTTGTTTCCTCCCTCTAACTTTATTTTTGGGGGGCCTATGTTTGAGAAAATAAAAATAAAAGAACTGTGGCCTAAATGGATTCTGTAGCATCATATCACTAAAATATGACGTCACACTGCATGAGACAATGTTGGATGCTGCGGGTGGAATTTCAAGAGAAAAGTAAAGTTTGTTTTATTTAACAATGCCTCTAGAGCACATTTGACTATATAGGCTATTATACGTCATAGGCTACTCCTTCCAATAAGCAGCAAGGGATCTTTT
The DNA here is from genome assembly GCA_032355785.1 of Symmetromphalus regularis. Taxonomy (NCBI): domain Eukaryota; kingdom Metazoa; phylum Mollusca; class Gastropoda; order Neomphalida; family Neomphalidae; genus Symmetromphalus; species Symmetromphalus regularis. Next base: position 13,957 of record JAULBS010076744.1, read on the forward strand.
ATATGCACCGTCCCACAGACAGGATAGCACATACCACAGCCTTTGATAAACCAGTTATGGACCACTGGTTGGAACGGAAAAATAGCCCTAACTGCAGATTGGTCCACTGAGAAGGATCGATCCAACCACCAACCGGTTCACAGGCATACACGCTACTGTTTGAGCTAGATCCCACTTCTTGAATTTGAAGTGAAGAACAAACATATATAAAAATTGAACAATGGAAGGGTAAAACACCGTCCGACATCTTCAAAGACCTGCATGAGGTACGTGGTGAAAGTACACTACCATTTAGAACAATTAGCAGATAGACTGCTTTATTCAAGGCTGGAAGAGAATAAATAAAAGATGAACAAAATTCTACAACATATGATTATTATGTGGATACGGTGAAGGAACTTGTAGAGACAGATCACAGATTGACATGCGAGGACATACATATAGCTCATCATTTGGACATAAGTGTTTGTTCAGTGGATGCAATTCTAACATGTCATTTACGAATATATAAGATATGGCAAGGTGGGTACCCCACAATTTAAAACACCTATATATGGAATGGCATACTCGAAAATCATCTAAACAAGTGAAATTCCAAATAAAACAGGGTCATCTACGTATGTTAATAATCACTGCTTATGACATGAAAGGTGTATTATTGTCCATCGCATTCCAACAAGTGAAACAGTCAATGCAGTGTATTACAAAACATTGCTTGGTGAACGTTTGAAACGCACACTTGATAGAAAGCGACCAAATTTAATGGCAGTTGGACCCAATATTCTTTATAATAAAGCCACATGACACGAGGCTACACTTGTGCAGACCTGTCAACTCTCCCATATTCCGCGGGAGTTTCCCGGTATTTCGTCACTCCTCCTTTTCTCCCAGCCAGGAGGAATTTTCTCCACAAAACCTCCCAAAACAACACAAAAGCCCTCAACATATATTGCATGTATTAGCCATCATTTTAAGTCTTAAAATACGGAAGGCATTTGGCTTTAATAAAGTTAATACTTCAAAAGCGAAAAGTATGGAAACTGGTCACTAACGGAAACACAGCACCGTTGAGTATCGGTCATTCCATGCATAATAATCATAATAATGCGCTGCATAATTTTAAAACCAATTACAGTAGCATCCATAAAGTTCTTACCAGTACATATTTGTTTAGTTTTTCTAGATATTTAACTGCAATTCAACAATGCAAACATTTTAATTATGTCAGTATCAATAAATACAAAAATAAAAATGGCGTCGTTGTAACATGGTGAGAAGGTTGCACACTACCATAATTCTAAAAAAAATTGTAATGCATTTCATTGTTATTTCTATGTTATAACATATGTTGTACAACTTCTCACAATATCAGAAGATGCCTAGAAATAGCATTTTTGAAAAGTATAATTAGTTGGTAATCATTCAGCTACAAAATGTTTATATGTTGACCATTAATATTTTTCGCTATGCAACTTTAAACCTATACCCAGTGTGATGTCACTTTTTGTGCACACAAACATATCATAACATGGTTCCAGTTTTACACTAATTATAGCAATAATGGTACAATAATAATTTAATAAATTTCTCTTAAAATTATCTTTTCAGAAAATAAAAAAAATGATATATATCAGCATGAACTTTGATTATGAAATAAAATAATATTTAATTGCAATTATTTTTGTATTAGTTGTTGTACATGCCATATTGTATTGGGTATAAAATTTCTACTTCAAATGTTGACTCTTCATAATTCACACTGGACTCTAAATTTAGTTTTCTACTCTCCATATTTTCTCTAACAAGACCACAGATTCTTCATATTTTTGGATGAACATAAATGAATCATTCATTCCCAAAAGTGAATATATGTAATAGATATGCAATATTTGTGTGTAAAATTGTTTTAATATTATATAATATATTTTGATATATTAATCTCCTGTTTTTTTGTTAGATCGCCTGGGTTTTTTTGTCAATCTCCTTTTAATGTTTTATTCCAGCATTCAAGGTTAACAGGTCTGAGTAATCTTTAATGAAATCTTTTCTTTACATGAAATTGAATATGCATTCATACTTGTGCATGTACTTATCATATAATAATAAGAGAGTATTATTACAGTGAAACCCCACCTAAATACCAAAAACAGTACAGCTTGACCCCACTAAGGAGACACAGTATATCACAGCCTTGCTAACATGGAGTTAAACAATAGTACAACTAAAGTAGTGTTGGAAATAGAATAAAAATGATTTTTGTTGATTATTTCTTTCATATTAAACTTAAAAGTAAATATTTAGTAAATAAATATTTAATGACACTTTACCTAATTTGGCATTTACTTGTTTGGACTCATGTTGATGTATAAGGTGGTGTTTATTCTTGAAATTAAAAGAAATATTTTAGCAAACAGGTGCTTTTCAACATTTTGGAACAGACTATACCACATATTGCAATAGCAATGAATCTGACACATGTCACCCAATATTTTGTATAGTCTGTTCCAATAAAGTTGAAAAGCACCTGTTAAAATATTTGTTTTAATTTCAAGAGTAAACACCACCTTATACATCAACTAATGCATAGTCAAGTAAATGTTTTATTAGGTAGAGTGTCATCAAATATATATTTACAAAATATTTACTTATCAGTTTAATATGAAAGAAATAATGAAAATCATTTTTATTCTGTTTGTGACACTACTTTGGTGTTTTCTTTATTGTAGTTGTCTACTGTTTCTGATAAAAGTGCAATTCAGTAAGCTATCAACTTGTAAGGTGTTGTACACATAAAAACAAAATCACCTATTGTTTTCTATAATTTACACTTAAAACGAAAGCATAGTGACAGGCAAAGTTAAAGTTGTTCTTATCATACATTGTATTAATAATAGTGTAACTTAATGAAGTTCCATGAGTGATCTTAATAACAGACTTTCAATGAGTGGGCTTAATAACAGAGTTTCAGTGAGTGGTCTTAATAACAGAGTTTCAATGAGTGATCTTAATAACAGAGTTTCAATGAGTGATCTTAATAACAGAGTTTCTTAATAACAGAGTTTCAATGAGTGATCTTAATAACAGAGTTTCTTAATAACAGAGTTTTAATGAGTGATCTTAATAACAGAGTTTCAATGAGTGGTCTTAATAACAGAGTTTCAATGAGTGGTCTTAATAACAGAGTTTCAATGAGTGGTCTTAATAACAGTGTTTCAATGAGTGGTCATAATAACAGAGTTTCATTGAGTGATCTTAATAACATAGTTTCAATGAGTGGTCTTAATAACAGAGTTTCAATGAGTGGTGCTAAAAACAGAGTTGAAAGCAGTGTGCAGTGTACATGCAATGTTCATTAACCATTCATTATTTAGCCACCTTCCTGTTTTAAATATTCATAATTTTAATGTTTGTACTTGTATTCATACACCAAACCTATGCTGTATGTGGAGGTAATATATCTGCATAATATATTTACACTGTTTATTGCGCTTGTCAAACTGTTAAGCTGTCTCTTGGTCTAGCAGGTGTTTGTGATATCTGATAGGTAGAACAAGTGTCTCCTTTTACAAGTCATTGACAATTTAATGAATCAGCTCTACACAGACAATTTGTCATAAGATCCATTTAGCTATTTTCTATCCCATAATTTAGAATTTATTTCTTAACTGGTATATACAGTTGAATAATAAACATTTTAATAATGAATTTACATTTACGTACTGCTACAATGCTGAAAGGGTAGACGTGATATGAAAACGAGATCTAGTATCACAAATGCACATAAGTTTCATTCGTAATCAATATTTAGAGCACAAAGCCCCTTGAATTCTGTGGGATTATGCCTTTAAACATTCCTTTTATATAGATATACCCTGTCCACCTTGCCTTGTCCACCTTTAGCCATATGTAATAAAAATTTGTTTGTAACGTATTGATATATCTGTATGTAAATAAAGCAGTTGTTGGTTGTTGTTGACACTGTCAGCTATTTTAAGACATGTGCACATACTAATGAGCAGAGTATTTTATTACACATCACCTATGTTACAGCCAATAATAAACACCTTCACTTGTACACATGTACTTGTGACAAATACACTTAACTCTTTATCACTGCAATATTTTTCATAACACAATATCCATGTACTGACACTGTCGTTGTTGTATATTTATTTTTGTGCTTATATCCAATTAAGGTTCAAGCACGCTGTCCTGGGCACACAACTCAGGTTCCGGTGCTGTCTGTCCAGGACAGAGGTTAGTGTTAGTAGGAGACACGAAACCCGCTGCCTTTCTGTAAACAGCAAGGGATCTTTTATATGCACTATCCCACAGACAGAATAGCATATACCACGGCCTTTGTTAAACCAATTGTGGACCACTGGTCGGTGTAAGTGGAATACACCTACCCACTGAGCCTTGCGGAGCACTCATTCTGGGTTGGAGTCGGTAATGAGATTAAAAATCCCATGCCTAGACTGAGATTTGATCTCAGTACCTACCAACCTCGAGTCCGATAGCTTAACTATTGCGCCACGGAGGTCAGTACTAACACGTTGAAAACAATAAACAACAAACCACATCAAGACTGTTCTCTCCTCTATCCTGACGTTCGTGAGAAACTGGTTCCAATACTCCACTTCTCAAGCAGAGAATCCTCGGCATGGCGGCAGGAGACTCATTTCTCAGAAATTACCTTCCAATTGACCCCCGTGTGTGTGGCTTTCCTTCGTTTAATTCCAATTAATACCGGCAAAACGCCAAATTAGGCTTCTAAGCACCCGTCCAACATTATTTTCTGAGCTGCCGCCATCCCTAGACTTGGTTCCGTCTCAAAGGGTCACCTTTGTTTTCCCCCAAACCAGTACTATTTAACTTGTATTAAACAGGCACCTGTCTTAAAGGGTCATCTTTATTTTCTCTAAAAATCAGCTTATTTAGTACTATTTAACCTGTATCAAGCAGCCACCTGTTATATAGAAGATCGCCTTTGTTCCCCCAAATCAGCTAATTTAGTACGATTTAACCTGTATTAAGCAGCCACCTGTTATATAAAAGGTAACCTTTGTCGTTCCCAAATCAGCTGATTTAGTACTATTTAACCTGTATTAAGCAAACACCTGTTATATAAAAGGTCACCTTTGTCCCCCCAAATCAGCTAATTTAGTACTATTTAACCTGTATTAAGCAAACACCTGTTTATAAAAGGTCAACTTTGTCCCTCCAAATCAGCTAATTTAGTACTATTTAACCTGTATTAAGCAGCCACCTGTCATAAAGGGTAGTCTTTACTGTCTTCCATGTTAGCTAATTTAAAACCGTTTAACCTGTATTAAGCAATCACCTGTCTTAAGGGGTCATCTTTATTTTCTTCATACCTAATTAATTCAGTACAATATAACCTCTATTAAACCAGTCGTAGACTAGTTCACACTTTGATTTCGTCTAAAAATTACCAAATGTTTGACATCCAGTAACCGATAATTAATAAATCAATGTGCTCTAGAAATATTTGTGGACACAAATTTAAAAATAAATTAATTAATTAATAAATGTAAAAATGAAAGAAAGAAAGACAAAAAGTTAGATTTTGGGTTTATGTCGACTGTCACAGGTTTTACAAACTGTGTAATATTACCCTTTGCTCTAGCATAGCTAGCGAGGGAAGGGGCAAGAGGGACATGTTCCTCCCCCTCCCACTTTTTAGATATTTCGTATATATTGTCTCATTTTCGAGTGTAAATATATGTATGTGTCTGTGTGTGGCCCCCCCTCTTTTCGGCACCTTCCTACTATAGGCTTAGCTTGGATCTTTCTACTGAGGCAATGCTAGTTATTTTTCGTATTTATAATATTAATCACTTCTTTTTTTTCTGCAAAAAAAATCTAGTGAGGCAGTTGCCTCATTGCCTCAATGGAAGTTACGCCACTGCCTACACCACTGCTTTGTTATCTACCCCACCTAATGTTTTCCCCGACTCTTTTCTGAAACGAGCGGGATGTAGCTCAAACGGTAGCGTGTCTGCCTGTGAACAGGTCGGTCGTCGGATCGATCCTTCTCAGCGGACCCATTTGCAGTTTGGGCTATTTTCTGTTCCAACCAGTGGTCCACAA
>JAULBS010076755.1:0-20055 GCA_032355785.1 Symmetromphalus regularis
GAGTGAGGGTGGGTGAGATGGTGGGTGTGTGTGTGAGAGAGAGAGAGATATAGATAGATAGATAGATATATAGATATATAGATAGAGAGAGAGAGAGAGAGAGAGAGAGAGAGAGAGAGAGAGAGAGAGAGAGAGAGAGAGAGATGCTTAAATTATTTAATTGCCGACATTACCATTGTAATTATTATTTACCTCTATGTATTCAATGATGCCGTGAGATTCGTTGACAATCGCATCACCGTCTTTGAAGGTGGGAAGCTGAAAAGATAATGAGATATTTTAAAGTAAACAAATCGTGATTTTCGCATCCAAATCCAGTGTTAAGAGATTATCCATAAAGTAATTAACACAGGAGTGGCAGGAGCATCATGTGACAGGGGTCGAACTTCGGTGTTGGGTGGCGGGAGGGTGGGGGCGGCGATTATTGCCTTGTATTTCTAGAAATCAAGAGGGCACCAAGGCAATTTTGAGGACACTTCAGTGGCGGATCCAGAAAATCCATTTAGGGGGCCCCTAAAGAATCCTCGGATTATTTAAAGTTAAAAAAAGTATAATTTTTTTTTTTTTTAAAGTATAATATTGTTTTAAAAATTGCAGTTTGGGGGGACGGGCTCCTGTAGCCCTCCCCTAGATCCGCCACTGCCCATGGATTTTATACGGGAGGAAGAGGGAACCACAATGTCTATTAGTCCGTTAATTTCAAATCGGGCAAATATAAAAGGTGTAGAGAATAAAAGGAGGCGTGATTAGGGTGGTATACGCACCTTCCATCTGGAAACGCTAGTGAAAGCAGGGACTTTGGAGGGGGAGCGGGTTCAAATAGAGTATAAATGCAAACTTAGTTACGATCAAATTATAATGGAAATAAATTGTGGCAAAAGGGGTGTCGAATCCTCTTTTAAAATTCCAAAATATCGCCCTACTTTCAAAACTGCTGTATCAACTTTCGCAACAGTAGCATTTGTCGTGCGTTCTGTATCAAATATCAAGCGAGCGGATACAACGCCAGTTGTTTCCGCTTCATGTTAAAACCCTACAAGAACGTTCGGAACCAATGAAATTGCTACGAATCGCACGCGAAGGCTACCCTGTACTGAACGCTCGCTGAACTATATTTATAGTGGTTGTCGTCTGCTGAAAACGTGTTTACAAGTGTCAAGGCCGTTATAAAGATTGCATCAGTGTTGACGATTGATCGTATGAAGAATGTATCACGAAATGTTTGCCATATTAAATGAGTATTAAATTAATTCTACATCAAAGTCTTAGTTGTATAAAGGATAGATACAGAGATTTTAAAAATAATTTTGAGGTAGTTCGAAGTAACATATGACTAAATTATAATGTAAAAGAAAACACCATTTGTAGCCGAAGGGGTCAGGGGCGGGGGGGGGGGGGCGTTAAACCTCTCCCCTCTTAGATCCTCTTTAGCTTATTAAATGATTATAATACTTTAAAATCCCCAATTTCTCTCATGTGCACCCCTGCCCCTGAATCCGTTTATGGGTTTGTTACTTTTAAATATAAACCGGTTACTTTTAATTATATACCTACAACAATTTTTTTTTTTTTTTTTGTTTAACGACACCACTAGAGCACAGTGCATTATCAATCTTCGACTATTGGATCTTACACGGCGGATGCAAATGAACATTGGGGGTGGGGGTTAAGAGAGACATTGGGAGACTAACAGATCTAACGTTCCGCCGTGCCAGTGGATATCAAACATTTGTTGATTTTGACACGTACTTAAGTGTGAACCAGCCTCCGACGGGTTTTGAACCACAGTCTTTAGCTTGAGAGTCCTATGTCCTACCACTGGACCACTGAGGCTCACTCAACAAAAAAATTATGCATTGTGTGATACTCTCGTCCAATAAACGATCAGATCGTTTTAATTTTAAACATCTAGATAGTTTAACAATAATTCAGTTCAGTACACATGCATTTCAGTAGTCCGAGTTTCTAGCATTTCAGTAAATAGAGTAAAGTCTCAGTTCAGAAAAATATCAAACCGTCTCTGATAGTTACGCATTGGACTCGTGCGTGGTAAGTACTGGGATCAAATCTTAGTCGATGCGTCAGATTGTTAATCTTGATACCAGCTCCAACCCCGAGTAAGTGCTATGCAAGACTGAATGGGTAGGTGTACGCCATTGGCACCGAATAGTGATGCATAGCAGGTTTATCAAAAGCCGTGGTTTCTATCTGTCTATGGGATACGGGATATAAAAGATCTCTTGCTGTAAGAGAAGCGATACTAGCTGCGGATTTCGTCTCTCCTGCTAATACTAACATCAGCTGTCCTGAACAGACAGCAAAGGACGGTGAGCTGTGTCCCCAGGACAGCGTGTTTGATCATTATTTGGACATAACGTCAATACGCACAGTACGTATAACTATAACCATAAAAAGTATTTTCACCTGCAATTATTTTCAGGTGAGCAAAACACTTACCTCCCCTCTTGGGTTTATGGCCATTAAGTCCTCGGTCCTGTGTTGTCCCTTTGCGAATGAACATAGTTTGTTACTAATTCCACCCAGGGATTTCTCTTCAAGAGCCATCATTGCCTTCCAGCATGCAAGACTACCAGAAGCCCAGAAAATAAACATTTTTTCTCCCGCCATTATTTTGTTCGTCTGCTTTCGTTGTTAGATATCGTCTGCTAGCTGTATCTGCTGCGCGAATGTCGGGTAGTGATTCGTCCGCGTATTTATACAAACCGTCTGATTGATGCAACCTTTCCTCAGTCATGCGTCAGTTGGTTCAATAATGGGTTGAACGATTTCATTCTGTGGGAAAAGTGTCCATCTCGCTAGGACAGATCTAGATGATTTTAAGATGGGTGTGGTTTAATTTATGAGGAAAATTAAGTTGCGTACACCAGTTTGCATACAGTCATGTGCTGTTTGTATTTTAACTTTTGAACTCACTAGATTATACACAATTCATCTTGTTTCGTTTCCGGAGCGGGATCTAGCTCAAACGGTCGGTCGTCGGATCGATCCTTCTCAGTGGACACATATGCAGTATGGGCTATTTTTCCGTATTGGTCCGCAACTGGTTTATCAAAGGCCGTGGTATGTCCTGTCTATGGGACGGTGCATATAAAAGACCCCTTGCTGCTTATCGGAAAGAGTAGCCAATGTGGCGGCAGCGGGTTTCCTTTAAAATACATGTCAGAATGATCATATGATTGACGTCCAATAGCCGCTGATAAGATTAAAAATCAATGTGCTCTAGAGTAAAATAAAACAAAACTTTACTTCTACCAACAGTTTCTAATCTTAGTAGTCATTTATGACAGATTGAAGGGGGAACTTTTTAAACTTAAATTTATGTATAAAGTGTATTATTAACTGTCCATGTTGACTAAATCATATCTTTATTTGTTAAAAAAATATTTAACATTCTTGGTCCCAATGAATGCAAACATTACTTAAGTTTACTCCATACAGATATATTCAAGTTTTCTCCATGCAGATATTCAAGTTTTCTCCATACAAATAGATTCAAGTTTTCTCCATACAGATAGATCCAAGTTTTCTCCATACAGATAGATTCAAGTTTTCTCCATACAGATAGATTCAAGTTTTCTCCATTAAGATATTCAAGTTTTTTTCCATACAGATAGATTCAAGTTTTCTCCATACAGATAGATTTAAGTTTTCTCCATACAGATAGATTTAGGTAGCATGAAAGTGGGGAGGGATAGGCCATGATTTTATAAAGTTTTTAATACTAAAGGAGAAAGGGGGGGGGGGGGGAGAGACAGGAGATCCGAAAGTTAGTTACAACCAAATTATATTAGTGAAAAAATAAAAACTGATGACAGAAAGGATGGTCTGGGACCCCTCTGGACCCATCTCTGCTGAATTTTTTTAATAGTGATTATTTCTCGCTCTCTCCTAACACTTGCAAACTCATTGTTCTATAATTTCAATTTATCCTGTGGAATGTGATAATCATCAAAATTATCTCCTCGTTTTTATACATTTCTCACTTGAACGATTTCCAGGTGAACATCTGACTACTCAACCAGAGAGAACTGTTTATGTGTATGATTTTTCTATCATATAAGAAAAGATTTTTTTAAAAAGGGCCTGGTTAAAGTCTACTGTGACGAGGAGGAACGTGACAAACAGAAAAATGCAGTGCACAAGTTGTTGAGAAATAGCTGCAGGGCTAAGAAGTCTAGCTTATTTCAAGATCCCACATGCCCAGCGGGAGCTGGCAAGCAGCCAAGCCCTGGGTCACAACACTGTGTACTGTGTTTTGCTGGATAGCCATAGATATGGTCTTGTTTACTCATGGCTAGAGATCTCGCCAGACTGCTGTTGCAGCCCATGTGGGGGTTCAAAGGTTCTCTGACCCACTTGCCAGAAAGTAACATACCTCCAACCAATACTTCCCTGCTGGTATGAGCATGGTGGCTTTCACAGAAATCTTTCAACACAATATGTCAGCCATATTGACCATCGTTCCCTCTGTTAATTTAATATCAAAACCTAACCCTATACATGCCTCCAGCCAATACTTCCCTGCTGGTATGAGCATGGTGGCTTTCACAGAAATCTTTCCACACAATATGTCAGCCATATTGACCATCTTTCCCTCTGTTAATTTAATATGAAAATCTAATCATATGTGTAGCACAATGTAAACGAATGAATTACCAGCCACATTAGAGGTGCAATGATACCACCAAAACCATAGTGAGATATATTGCAATACAGCAAACCCATACCGCAACACAGTTTGATTAATTACCAAGTGATAAAAGTCATATTTTGATACTATCATATTAATTACTAAACATATCTCAGTTAGGCAGACCTGTACCAATTTCTGACAAAAAAAGAGAATATATAGACAGAGCAGATTTTAATTTTAATTAAGTTTAACTTCTATTTTTGTGACTTATTGTCATAGGTTTTATAAGAGATGGTTACTCATTGGGTAGATATATCATGATACATGAAACCAGATTGTGGTATGTATTGCTCTCGGCTAGTAAATTGTAATATACCGGTATACCGTTACACCCTTAAGCAACATCCCTTCAGACATCACTTCCCTTCTGGTATAAGCTGGTACTTTCACAGAAATCTCTCCACACTTCATGATGACCATATTGACTATCCTTCCTTCTGTTAATATCAAAATCTAACTATCTGTGTTCTGCGATTTAAATGAATAAAATACCAGTCACATGCCCCAAGCCAACACTGTTGGACTATAAGCCACGTTACTTTCACTGAAATCTTTCTTCATTTCGTGGCCATATTGCCAATTTTCGTTTTTTTTATATCAAAACCTAACCCTATAAAATATTATTTGACTAAAATTAATAAACTGCATGAACTCAGGTTTTTAAAATCTAATAGTGGCAATGAAACAGTTCCAGATTGTCTTTTATTTTTCTTTAAAACAAAAATAAATGTTAAAAAATAATAAACATTATTAAAAAACATTGTAAAAAAAAAAAAAAAAGCTTAAAGCCAGGATGGCAATTTGAACTGAATTAGCAATATTTAGCATGTTATTACAAATTACAACAGATCTGGTTATTGCTTAAAATGAGTGAAAATGGAATTCAAACTTCAATAGGAAGTTTATATTTATGGGACTGAATATGTTTTCCCACACTCAGATTTATTTTATGCACGTAGGATGAAACATACAAACTAGAATTTTTTTTTTTTTTTTTTTATGTATGTACATGCAAGTAGGAGGAAACATACAAACTAAATTTGTTTTGTTTTGTTTTCTTTTTTTATGTATGTACATGCACGTAGGATGAAACATACAAACTAATTTTTTTTTTTTTTTTATGTATGTATATGCAGGATGCAATTATGCGTCATTTTCCTTTATTACCCGTGTCACTTACAAAATACCATACCTCTGAAGATATTATCATACAGTTTATATTTCTATACGTTGTAAACTAACCATAACAACCTGGAATGTAATATTAATAATGCCCCAAGCCATGTATAATCAATATTTATAGCCAGTGCAATCTAGAACCATTATGACTTATCTACACATCTCCTTTCATACTTGACACACCCTATCTGGAAAAAACGAAGTCAGAATAATCTAGCTGACAAGTTACTATTTTCGTTTCCCATACATCTTGGCAGAGGACAATTAAATGCAGCAGAAATCGATTTTGTTTTGTGGTTTCACGTTAACATAAGCCATTAGTTTGTGCTGCAGACGTTGTCAACCCGACCAGCTCAATCCTGCCAAGCTTTTCAAGTCGGCTAATTGTAAGGAGCTGGCATCTCCCCCAGCAAATACAATCTGAAAATCAATACTATCTTCCACAACAGATGGTCGGTCAGCAAGTTTCACCAAGCAACATCGCAGTAGCGGCGCCTGCGCATCAATTTGTGAGATGGTCCACACCCAGGCCATGTTTCAATGTTAGTTGTAACAGAGGTTTAAAACACAAATCTGTCTGTACATTAATTTGTGAGATAGTCCACACTAATGCCATGTTTCAATGTTAGTTGTAACAGAGGTTTACAAAAGGAATCAGTATATTAATTTATGAGATGGTCCACACTAATGCTATATTTCAATGTTAGTTGTAACAGAGGTTTACAAAAGGAATCAATACATTAATTTGTGAGATGGTCCACACTAATGCCATGTTTCAATGTTAGTTGTAAAAGAGGTTTACAACAGGAATCAATACATTAATTTGTGAGATGGTCCACAATAATGCTATGTTTCAATGTTAGTTGTAAGAGGTTTACAAAAGGAATCAATACATTAATTTGTGAGATGGTCCACAATAATGCCATGTTTCAATGTTAGTTGTAAAAGAGGTTTACAACAGGAATCAGTACATTAATTTGTGAGATGGTCCACACTAATGTCATGTTTCAATGTTAGTTGTAACAGAGGTTTAAAACAGGAATCAAAAACTTTATTTTATTTAACTACGCCTCTAGAGCACATTGATTTTTATCTTATCATCGGCTATTGGACGTCAATCATATGATCAGTCTACATATTTATTTTAGAGGAAATGCACCGCCGCCACATTGGCTATTCTTTCTGATAAGCAGCAAGGGGTCTTTTATATACACCATCTCACAGACAGGACATACCATAGCCTTTTATGAACCATTATGGACCACTGGTTGGAACGGAAAATAGCCCAAACTGCAAATGGGTCCACTGAGAAGGATCGCTCCGATGACCGGCTGCTTCACAGGTGGACACCCTACCATTTGAGCTACATGACACTCCCTACAACACGAATCTGTCAGTACATTACATTCAAACTGGACCAGTAAGGCTCAACTCAAATCAGGGTTCCACCTAGCAAGTAGCATCTGGAAAATGGGAGTCATCATGACTCACTGGGTTTCATTTTGGTAGTCAAGCATTCAAAAATGGTAGTCACATATGACATATTATTTCAATAATTAACTGAATAACTGTCTTGTTTATATTACATACATATTATATCCATTATCCACTATTCTCTTCATAATACTTATACATATATAACCATTGTTTTTTCTTCTCTTAAATAATAGGTTTTTGTGTATTTTAAAAAAACCCTATTATTGACGTTAGAAATATTTTGCGTCAACCATGACATTTTATTTAGGAGTATTTTTGTGAAATATTGAGTCAAATACGCAGGATTCCTGCGTTGTGTGAAACCCTGTCAAATTATATGCAAGTAGAAAACCCCCAACTATTTTTAACTTTAAATTTGTCTTATTTACACATTTGAACAATGAAATCACTGTCCATTAAAATAAAAATAAATCATTTCCCTTGTATCACACAAAATGGAAGCCAAATATATTATGTTTCATTGCTAACAGAATTACTAATGACAAAATGAGAATTTATAATGCCTATAATGAAAAAAAAACATTTTCTTTACATTGAAAGGTATTAATGTGTTGTTGCAATGAACAAATCAATAAATGGCTTCTTCATTATCTCTCTTCTCAGAATGGATTTGTACAAACATGTTAAATGTAGATGTTGAGAATGAGTTTGTACACAAACATTTAAATGTAGATGTTCAGAATGAACTCGTACACAAACATGTTAATGTAGATGTTGAGAATGAGTTTGTACACAAGCATGTTAAATGTATAATTTATACACAAACATGTTAAATTAGATGTTCAAAATGAACTTGAACACAAACATGTTAAATGAAGATGTTCAGAAAGAATTTGTAGACATTAAATGCAGATGTTCACAAAGAATTTGTACAGACATTAAATGTAGATGTACAGAAAGAATTTGTACAGACATTAAATGTAGGTGTTCGGAAAGAATTTGTACAGACATTAAATGAAGATGTTCAGAAAGAATTTGTACAGAAATTAAATGTAGATGTTCGGAAATAACTTGTACACTCCTATATAGTTACATTTATATAATCAGAGCAAACTTTTACACAGCTATGTTCTCTGTAGATGCACATGTCCACTCATATTGCAGATATATGTCTTCCAAAGCATGTTTTCTTCATTACTGATGTTTTTCATGCATTACCCAACATATGCTTTCTAGTGGGGGGTGGAGGGGGGGGAGTATCATTATCACACACCATCTGGTGCAGCTAGCTGGCGAGTGGTGTGAACTCATAAGCGCATGACTGTGAGTCATGCAGCTCAAACAGGCTGACGAAACACAGTACACTGTGAGTGATCCTTCAGGCAGTACAACTGACTGCACGTTTATCACTCCACGAATAGATCTCCTACTTTTAACACACACACACTCAATCTCAAGGGCACTGCTACACAGCGTTTCTGCTCGACAATATTCACAGGCCTCAAACTGGTGGAGGGTGGAAAGCTTTGATGTGGTGATGGCATATTTGATGTGGTTGTCTGTGTTTTACAGATATCAAAATAAGCTTGTGTCTGTGTTCTGCAGACACTGAAATAAGTTTAGTGTCTGTGTTTTGCACGCATTGAAATAAACTTAGTGTCTGTGTTTTCCAGGCATTAAAATAAGCTCAGTGTCTGTTTTGCAGACATCTAAATAAGCTTGGTGTCTGTGTTTTGCTTGGTATCTAACCCAGTTTTAAATTGCCACAATTTTAACTTTTAAATATCTTAACAGACACATAATGATTGTAAGCATATCTTATTTTTTATGTTTAAATAAAATGCAACTCATAATACTGCCCTACAAAGGTAAACTGCATTATCTACACAAATAGTGAAGTTGAGAAAAATGAGATCAGCCCTAAGACATGTTATTGGAGATCAGTGGCAACTGGTTTCTATGGATACTGGGGCTGTTAGAAGCATGTCATTAACACACAAGGTAGAGCAGATACTGCACACTTCAAAAATATTAAACACTCAATTTCGGCCCCCAACAAGTCAGATACTGCGGTTTACCTTTATACGGCGGAATAATACTGTTCACTTGATAATTTTGTACAGAACTATTTTCAGTTGACCACTTCACCAACACGTGGTAACCTCCTAATTTGAACGACTTCTTGACTTATTTTCAAGCCTGTTTTGCAGGCCCTAAAATGTGTTCTACATGACCTTCTGGGAACAAAAGGTTAACGGACACCTTATGAAGGCTGCCATTTTGAAGACATGAAGGATCACAATGAGATTTCTTTGATATGCCCATTACCTCTTTAACCCTCTGTTAGCCTTGGTCGTCCAGCGGTAGAACGTTGAACTCTCAAGCTGATGTCAGTGGTTCAAAACCCATTGGAAGCTGGCTCACACTTAAGTATGTGTCAAAATAACCTAACATTTGACGTCTAATAGCTGATGACTAATAAATCTACGTGTTCTAGTGATGTCAGATTTGGGACAGACCTGCTCTTTTATAAACATAAACAACACTAAACAATTTGATTTATGGCTGTATAACTTAACAACAATACTATCACTATAGCTAAATAAACAAATCAATAAGATGCTCTTCCATTATTTTATCATTTGCCACAATGTTTGTGTATTGAGAGCATCACGTGGTGTTGACCGCTGATCTCCATACTGCTCTGTACAAATAACAGAAGTGGACAATCTAAACCAGATTTAACACAGTACTAATACCTACAATATGTTAATTTAGAAAGTGCCAGTAAAGTAAAGTTGTTTTATTTAACGACGCTTCTAGAGCACCTTAATTTTTATCTTATCATCGGGTACTGGACGTCAATCATATGGTCATTCTGACATATATGTATTTAGAAGAAACCCGCTGCTGCCACATAGCCTACTCTTTCCGATAAGCAGCATGGGGTCTTTTATATACACCTTCCCACAGACAGGACAGAATATACGGCCTTTGATAAATCAGTTGTGAACCACTGGTTGGAACAGAAAATAGCCCAAACGGCAACTGGATCCACTGAAAAGGATCGATCCGACGACTGACCACTTCACAGGCAGACATGCTATGGGTTGATCTACACCCCACTCGGTTAATTAAAAAGTGCCAGATTAGAAACGAGAAGAGTGCTTGTTTAGCCACACCACTGTACACCAGTTAACCACACCACTGTACACCAGTTAACCACACCACTGTACACCAGTTAATCAGCAGCTGTCAAACTTAAAACATATGTGACCAGGCACGGCACTGCTCTGAAAAATCACGAAATTCCAAGAAAAGAAAAATAATAACAATAATACAAAATAAATAAAAACAGAAAAAATAAATTTCTTGCTTTTTATGTTCTCTATGCATGAATGCGTGTGGTATCAGTGCATCAGCCATGCGTTCATGACAGCCTAGCATATTTATGCGATCATTACGTAGCAATTTCACAGGTTCTAAACGTGGTGCATAGGCATGTAAAAGCTATTCTACTTCTAATCATGAGGAGCAACATCATTATGCAAAAAACACTTTTTGTCAGTACTATGGCTGGTGACACATAAAAGATGCCTTGTTGCTATCAGGAAATATAGCTGTAACTGCCACATAATGTATGCCTATCCTTTCCAATCAGTAGCAAGGTATCCTTTACATACACTTTTCCACAAACAGAAAGTCACATGTCACCTGTATAGGGCAAGTTCTCTTCTAAATATAATTTATTGACAAATAAACCAGGCATAACCCAGTAACTTTAAAAAAATTATATTAGCTCCAGTTTTAACAAAATGTCAGTTACTATGTTTAATGCCTGTCATGTCTCCTGATTTTAAGTATCTCTCTCGACCACACGATCGGGTATTTAACTTAAGCCCAATCTCCTGCTTTAAAAAAACACATCTACAACTGTATCCCTCCAGCCGTTAAATCGCCTACAGGTTGCACTGTTTGCAGGCCATACACATGAGGAATATATTACAGTGAATGTGCAAAAATACCTATATCCAGGTCTTAGGTTGTAAATTTAAACGACGCCATTACCAGCTGATCACTTTCCTCACCGCAAGCATCAACGATACAGCTTATTACTTTTTTTTCAGGTTTTATGATGCAATAAAATGTTTGGTACTGATAAAACTTTTGTTACATCATACATGTTGTAGAAAGTGCACGCGAATGGCATGAAAACTGTCCCCCATGAGAATTTTCAAATCTTGACACAATGACAGGTATGGTATTTTGTCGTTTGTTGGCTATGTACTGACCTTGTATTTTGTACAATATCAGAATGCTTCGTACAATATTGCACGATCTATCATTGATTGAATGTCATGGCAAGGTTCAATACAGAAACAGGATATTTGCAAACAACTCCCGACAGCTAGATTAATAAATAATACGACTGATGCTTCATGCGTATACAATTTATGACTATTTCTATGATTCTGTTCTTATTGATTTGGCCAATGAATCGGGTCTTTCAAGGTTTTCATATTCAATAAACATCATTATTTTTTTATGTTTTCATATAATAGATCATATTTACACTGTGAACTCAAGGCTAACAAATCTGAAAGAACTTTTACAATGAAAGACTATAAAACAAAGATATGAAAACATTACCAAGCATACACAGGGTTGCACCTAGCATCTGGAAAATGGGAGTCATCATGACATACAGGGTTTTATTTTGGGAGTCAAGCATTCAAAAATGGTAGTCAAGCATATTATATCAATCACATAATTAACTGAATAATTGTCTTCTTTATATTACATGCATATATTATACCCATTATCTACTATTCTATCATTATAATACATATGCATGTATATCCATTGCTTTTTCTTCTTATAAATAAAAGGGTGTTTTTGTATTTAAACAAAAAATTAAAGTCGACTGATGGAAATTTGGCGTCAACCATGACTCGCACATATTATATTTAGGAGTATTTTAGGGAACGGCCTTTGATGAACCAGTTGTGGACCACTGGTTGGAATGGAAAATAGCCCAAACTATCAGGAATCGAATTTCACCAAGCAATTTGTCGTGCTGTCCTGCCCCTTTGCTACAATACCCTCTCAATTTCACTTCTAATGAAGATAAATATTTCAATTTCCTGTGTCATGTAAAATCCTGTATACATATATGGTATTTATCACAATTGTTTTTTCGAAACTGTGTGAAAGTGTCAGTAGATAAGTATAAAAAAACTTCAGAGACACCTGAAGTCTAATATTCGCTACAATTAAATCAAACTTGTTACCTTTATAGAAAGGAAATACAACTGTTTCATCTAATATTTATGTACAAGTTACGTAATATTTTTAAATAGGTGTGTCGCCTATTAGCTTTGACAAATCAATGATGATTTTCAACACTTGATGGACGAACAACTCTAAACAGTGACAAGCATAAAAAGAGTTCACAATAAGGGCATTATTTTCAGAACAGCTGGACTGGCGAGTCTTCAAATATTAAACAGTCTGTTTATGTAAAGAAGGCTAGTATTGAATGAGAATTAAAGGTAAAGTAGCTTTTAAAAAAATAGCTTTAATATTTGAAAATGAACACTTAATAAACCATAAGTAATGGGCAGAATATTGATAACAGGACAAAACACCTCAAACATTTTCCACACATGTACGCTCTGGAGGGTACTCTCCCTACACATTCATAAATGTGAATGATGTATAACAAAAGTTTGTTTTTATTTAACTACACCTCTAGAGCACACTGATTTTTATCTTATCATCGGTTATTGGATGTTTATCATATGGTCAGTCTGACATACATGTATATTTAGAGGAAATCTTCTGCCACCACATAAGCTGCAAGGGGTGTTTTATATTCACCATCCCACACACAGGACAACACATACCAGTCTTTCATGAACCAGTTGTGGACCACTGGTTGGAATGGAAAATAGCCCAAACAATCAGGAATCGAATTTCACCAAGGAATTTGTCTTGCTGCCCTGACTCTTTGCTTCAATACCCTCTCAATTTCACTTCTAATGAAGACAAATATTTCAATGACCTTTTTTTCCCCTTGTTCACATAGTAAACTCACATTTATTATTGTGCCACTGAGGTTTCCCCAAAATTGCATTGATACCTTCTTGATTCCTAGAAATTCAAGACAATAATAACTGTGACCCCCAAAAACCAAAGTTCAACCCCTGTACTATACACGTATATAAAAAAATATTCTTAGAAGGAACAAGTTTTTTTTAACAATATAGATGAACTTTCAGTTGTTTGAATATAAAATGTTGACAGATGATACAGCTGAACATCTTTACATTTACATTTTAAAAAATTGTGATTGTGGGCACCCAGTATTTAGAATTCAGCATTTCTGTTAAGTCTGTATTCCAGTAATATGGAATTTATACTTTTATGCCACACCAACAGTCTTTTCAATTATTTATTATATATATACATGTATATTGTGCTTAATAATGTTTTGATTTTCTTTCTTTTTTCTATTTAATAACCAAGAAGTAAGATTTTCCCATTATATTTATAAATTATAAGTCATTAAATATTTCAGAGAAAAAACCCACAATGATTATAAATGTGTCGATGTACATCTAAATTTACAGCAAAATAAATACAACAAACGTGTATTTCAGAAAATAACATTTCAAATTTTATGAAGGTTGTAAATTTGTTGACCTACATGTAGATTAGAAACGCACAGCTAAGTACGACACAATGAGGCATTAGCAAGCTTATCTACTACCAGCCAGCCGTAAAAAGCAGACTTTTGACCCGCTATAAGATTTATCATACAGCCAACCTGATAAACCAGTTCAAAACAGCACAAACAAGCTTTCTGGCAGTTCTCCAACACTCGCTGGCAAGCTGCCAGACGCCTGGAGCATTGTGATAAAAGCAAGCAAAGATCAATCTCGTTGCCATGACCACAGCACATTATTTGCATGGGCAAACAATCTTCACCAGCTAAGATATGCCGTCTATTTTGGGACTGAAAAGAGCTTCAACACAGTCTGACGATTGTTGTGAAAAAGCTCCACGTTTTTTGTTTTTTTTCAAAGCAGTCTATACAGCACATTGGAAACTACCATTGCGATCGACTGCGAGCGCTGTATGGATATGAATTCAATTCATCCGTTGGCGAAGTGAATCCATTTCCCAGGGCTACAGTTTGAATGTGATAATTAACAGGCTCTCATATAACTTTGCCAGCAAGTGTAGCTCCCAGTGAAAGGGACATGAACCAAAAATCAATATTTCGCGTGTGAATCAGGTGATATTGAAAATCTGCGCGGATTCCCATAAAAGGACACATGGAAAATGTATACACTTGTATTCACTCACGAACCAAACAACTTGGGAATAGTATTTTATAACCACTGTTCCAAACGTCTGCTACTGTAAATATTTACAGTATTATGTTCAAAACAAACATTAAAATCTTTCAACAAGAAACAACAAAAAAACTGGTTAAATTCTACATGAACGGTTTTTATTATTATTATTATTATTAAATAGAGGGTTGACCAAATCTACCAGATCTGTCCTGGATAGTGGATTCCAACTTTTATTAAAAACATTGGTTGGCTACTAGCCCAAATACATTGGATCGCTGGTGACTTGTTGAAAAAAATTTGGCAAATAACACAAACATCATTTGCGGAGGTTTTTAAATAGTTGATACATTTGTTTTGAGGTTTTTACAAATGTACAAAATAATTATTCTTCATATTTGTTGCTACCTTTATGAAAAAACGACAATCACTTGGAGGAAATAACAGACATCTTGGGATTATTATATTTTTGTAATTTTTATTTGAGAACGGTCAGAAAGATTGTAAAACTCATGAAAATGAGTTATTCAAATTACAAGTACACGTACTATACATATGGTGTCAGGAATTATTACAGAGTGAACAGCTGGACATGAAGGCTGTGTATAAATAACAAGGCTTATAGAATTTTCAAAAAATTCCCTAGCTTTGGTTAAAAATACACTAGCTAAACTTACTATCAAAACAACAATCTAATTGTCTTCTATTCACAACAATTTATGATCAAAAACAATAATTCTTCCTTTTCTATTTTTATTAACCTTTTTTTTTTATTCACTAGGCGTCAGGCTGGGAGAAAATTTTTATTTGGTAGCCTGACCGTAAAAATCACTAGCCATGAGCATCAGGCTACCGTATTCTAGAAGCCCTGAAATAAACTATTTCTAAAGAAAACATACACACACCACACACACACATATAAATGACCTGTTTTGCCATACAAGAATGTCTATGAGAACTGAAAATAGACAATAAGTCATTTTGATATCACATTAACTGTATTGGTGATCTTATTAAATTTGTGTTAAATCTATAACTAGAGTCACTGATTTTCCGTGGTAATGGAAATGCGGACAGAATCCTGAAAAAACCAATCTGAAATGTAATTCCTGATTTTCTCCAAAAACATTATTACTTACTTCCAAATAGCGCAGTTTATTAATTAAACAGATTTTCCAGCATCATTTTGGAAACAGAAATGGTCGATACCTGACTACACTTATATCTGTATGTGTTACGTTAAATTAGTTTGGAACACAGAGGATCACCAGTCATTTGGTTTGTAGGTTTTTCATGATTTAACGGAGAAAACCGGATGTTTTTTTAAATATTTGTTTTTGCTCAAATTCTCCAACAGTATGCGAGTTAAAGATTTATTACGCATTTTGGGTCGACTTATTTATAATATTCATCATAATTTAAAACGAAGAAAATTGGTTTTCATGTTTGGTAAATAAATGTGTGTGTGTGTTTAATGGAAAATATTTCAATGGAACACAAAACGAATGTATAAAATTGAATCAAACGTGAAAAAACGGAATTAGTTAAATTCTGAAATGGAAAAAATCAAGGCCTTTACATAACCAAATACATGTAACTTGATTCAATTTTTAAAAAACAGCAACAGGTTAATGGAATAAATGTTCATACTATTTCTATAAGCTCTGTATACGCATAGTGATAGTAGAATAATTTATAAATAAAGGTGAGAAACCAGTATTTCACTTGCAGACTATTACTAGGATACAGACAGCATCAACTATTTTAATCTTTAATCTAGACTACTGATTTAATTTTTACAAATGTCAGGTTAAATGGATATTTGTAAATTGCTTTCCTGCACATATTTTATTTATTGTAATTGTGATTTCTGCAATATTTGTTGCCATATTTTTGATCTAAAAAATCAACAAAGACCGCTATATATGAGCGCCATTATAATTAGGGGTTGGCTATCTTCGCCAATATCTTCACTTACCATGTCACATTGTCACACAAGTTTGTGTACAAAGTGAAAATTAATTAAATGCACTTCCATGTCACAATTTTTTGTGAGTGGAAAAAACTATCAAATGTGAGGACGTTACGCCATTGTTGCCAGCCGCTTAAATTTTGCCAAGAAAACTTTTTTTCAAACTAAAATTGCCAAGAAAAACTCTATGAACAGGAAGTAAATCAGCAATTTCATGGGGGTTTCTATAAAAAATGTTTAATTTTTTATGATTGACACAAAACAAACAATCAGAAATTGGTTTTAACTGATGTTAAGAATGACAACCCTGAACATGGCCTTTGTTTATCCAGTTGTGCACCACTGACTGGAATGAGACAGTCTAATGGACTACTTTTAAAATGTATAAATGGTTATGCACTAACGTTATATAACATATGGCATGCCATTAACATGTTTCAAAATGGCCGTTATCAAGATTTTCAATCCTATTCAGGGTGGCAATGCTCATAAAAATGGGGAAATATTTTAAGAAAATATTTTGATTGCAGAATATTAATTTTTCAAGTGTATAGTTTATTATTAAAAGATGATAATTAGATACATGGAAACTAGTACAGCATGTATGCCACTACCATGGCTTTAGAAATAATTATGTGTTCACTTTGTAATCTTTTTATTGTTTGTTTAATGACATCACTAGATCACATCGAGTTATTAATCATCGGCTATTGGATATCATACATTTGGTAATTGTGACAGGTAGTCAGTGTGAACCAGCATCCAATGGGTTTTGAACCACTGTCTTAAGCTTGAGAGTCTGATGCCATACTGCTTGACCACTGAAGCTCAATAATTTTGCAAGGTCCATACATGCATGTACCATACATACATTTTTTAACTTTCAGGTATAGAAATTGGGAAGTAGTTCCAATTTATTTGGGGGACAAGCTGATGTAAGCAGTTAATAGTCCCCTCGAACAAAGCATCTGTCCCCATTTTTGGGTTGGGACCATATCACTAAAGCTGGGTTCACATTTATCCTTTTATTTTCGCATCCATTCCCGCACGTCATCTGCCGTCCATTGTGTACGAAGACACCTGTCATATGTGTCCGCACGAGACCGTAAAATAATGCAAATACTTTATTTTCACATGTGTTTTTGGGCTACATAAATCCAAACACAAAGAAAATCGCCAGAATCATTAGACATGTAGAAAAGTTCTCAACTTGTCTACAAACCCCCCTCCCTCCAACCCTATACAGTGATGCCAACGTCAGTGAATGTACTGACACTAGGTGCTAAAATATAACATCTATCATATATGGAAGTCACGTATAACATAATTACGCCCATATCCATGAAGGGTTATAGTCTTTATAAACCAAGATCAGGAAACGCCTGAATATGATGTCACATCGTGAGAATCCTTATCGGATTTATCTGTATCCATTGTCGCTTTAGGCAAAATTGGTCTCGATTTGTGTGAAACGGTGTAAATGTGCCGACACAGAGAAGTACGTTCACACCAACCAATTTGCATACTATCAAATTTGGCAGACGTGTGCAGAAGCTGGAACGAATTCATGCTAAAAAAAAACAGATAAATATGAACAGCTTTAAAGATCTATACAAATCTATATTTCTGGCCTATTATGTTAAATCACGGGCATTATACTTTATAGTATTTATAATAATAACAGCGGTGGTCTTCAAGGGAAATGATGACAAGTAGAATAGCTTTTTAAACTGTCGGCTACTCACCGCCCACCAAACATAGATAACGATGTTCAGAAACTACCACAACATATATGCAATCTTTTCTCCTTTTTTTTCATTTCGCTAAGAACCAGTTGAAGTCAACCATTTCCTAGAAAGCTGTTAAAGGATAATATGGGTACATGTGGTAGATGTATGCAGGTATAATTCATCAACATTAGGAATGTTTAGAGTGCTTACACGTACATCATATTACAGCCACCCGTAATGCACTTGTGGAATTTTTGTTTCAGAAATGATGCCGCACTCACACATGTACGCGTAATACACCATTAGGCCTACACAAATTATAAAACATTACAGTTTACAGACACATTCTAACACGCGATTTGAAACACTTTATTGGAAACTATTATCACTCAAATTATTGTTGACAAATACAGTAAATTTATTTATTTATTTAACGACCCCCAGCACAAAAGTAAACATCGGCTATTGGGGGTAATACAGTAAGTACTACATTTTACTAAAATTATGTTTTAAGTTTAATAACTTGCAACAAATAGATATTCACTACAAGTTTGGATTTACATGTAGTCTCCACTTTACTAGTTACAGGTGATGTGAACCGTGGAAAAAATATAATGTGATGCGCTGCAATTGATGACATCGTACACAAAATATTGTCACTACACATACAACTTACAAGTACTCGTAAGCAATCTAAACCTCCGTAATAAATGCTAGTTGGATTCAAAAGGAATGTATTTTGGTGAACAAAAAATCTACTGGCCTCTATTGCATCATTTAAACTGTACTCATCCCAGTGATTTCTACTTACGTGGGCAAGTGTACAATTGTTAACTTCTATCCCTAGCTGCAAACTTGTTAACATTTTATTTAGATGCAGGCTTTTCATTTTACATGAGAGTAGGAGTTGGAAGGAAGAGAGTAGGAGATACCATACCATCCATTTTTTTAAGGGGAAAGTAGATGGCACAAGTTTGCAAATAGACCGGTAAATGCACCACCTTGTTTTGAAAACACTGTAGATGTGTTTATCTGTAAATGGGATTAAGTTCCCACTAACGAGTACACAATGGTGGTAATTAGCTAACGAATAACAAAGGGTTTTAACATTTAAAAGCTCAGGTTACTAGGTCAGTCAACCAAATGGGTGTCATCATGACTCACAGGGCTTTATTTTGGGAGTAAAGCATTCAAAAATGGGAGTCACATATTTCAATAATGAACCGAGTAACTGTCTTGTTTATATTACATACATATATTATATCCATTATCCACTATTCTATCTTTATAATACTTATACATGTATATCCATTGTTTTCTTTTCTCATAAATAATAGGTTTTTGTGTATTTAAAAAAAGATTTTTTACAGAGTATTACAAATATGCAGGATACCTGCGTCATGTGAAACCCTGGAAAGTATGAACGTTAATTTATTTCCAAATATGTTTATATATAATTTTAAAAAATAAAAAAATAGTGTAGCAACACAGATAATAAAACTGATCTCTATCTTTTGGTGAGATGTGAGCCATAGATGTCCAGTGGTAGGACATCAGTCTCTCAAGTGGATCAATCCTTCTCAGCAGACCCATTTGCAGTTTGGGCTATTTTCCGTTCCAACCAGTGGTCCACAACTGGTTCATCAAAGGCCGTGGTATGTG